>SKCR01009083.1:0-117980 GCA_019454045.1 Zanthoxylum bungeanum
AGTATCCAATACTTATATATATGAGAACTATGACGTTGTGCCCTCACAACGCGCACAAGTGCAATACTAGCCTATTCCGCATTATCGATGTCCAGTCTCGATAATACTACGGCTAGGGATATTAATGATAATCCTTCGTGGACTGATACTGTCTCATATCATCTCAATCCAGGAACTAATCATAGGGACCTCTCTTCATTTATATTCTATGGTGATCTAATCACAAATGATGAGAGTGAATTCTTATACAAGTTATTTGCTACAACAACACAATGATCTGTGCAAATAGTGACGAGAGGGTCAATTATCCAACATGTTATGTTCGTCGATAATTCACTGCCAATAACAGTATCACTACGACTTCATCGAGTTCTACTTTCTTCCCACTAATCACTGCATAGGAATCCTTCTCAAGGAAATCGCATGTAGAGCAACAAATACTTGTTCTCTTGTGGGTGATAGAAGTAATATCCTTTGGTTTCCCTAGGATATCCAACGAATAGGCATTTATCTGATTTGGTTCAAGTTTGGTACCTTCCAAACGTTTAACGTATGCCCAGCACCCCCAAATCTTCAGGAATGAGAAACCGGTTTCTTCCTGTCCATATCTCTATGGGGTCTGTTCAACAGACTTTGACGGAACCTTATTCAAAATAAGAACTGCACTGTTTAATGCATATCCCCAGAAGGAAATTGGCAGCTCAGTGCGACTCATCATCGACCTTACCTGTCAACAAGGTACGGTTTCTCCATTCGGACACACCATTTAATTGTGGTGTTCCAGGAGGAGTCCACTTGAAAGAATACCATATTCTTTCAGGTAATCTTGAAACTCATTACTTAAGTATTCGCCACCATGGTCCGACCGTAATGTCTTAATACTCTTGCCTGTTTGTTTTTCAACTTCGTGTCGAAACTCTTTCAATTTCTCAAAAGTTTCCGACTTGTGCATCATTAGATACACATAACCGTAAACGATGCATCATCGGTAAAGGTTACGAAGTATCGATATCCACCTCTAGCCTGGCTAGACATGGGCCCACAAACGTCACTATGAACGAGGGCTAACAGTTCAGTGGCGCGTTCACCTTACCGCTAAAAGGTGATTTAGGCATTTTGCCTAATAAGCAAGATTCGCAGACGTCATATGAATTTGTATCAAATCCGTCCAAGTACCCACTCTTCGAAAGTGTGGATATGCGAGTTGTTAATGTGTCCCAGACGAAATGCCACATATAAGTTTCATCCTTTGGATCACTCTTTTTAAGCCTTTTGTTTGTTACTTTATATGTAGGAGATTCATTTATATTCAAAATATAAAGACCATTATTTGCAACTGCAGTGCATATTTCTGCATCATTTTTATATAAATAACACCCAGTGTTTCTAAATACAAAAGTGTACCCATATGGGTTAACAAAGATACAAATATAATATTCTAGTCAAACTAGGTACATAATAACAGTCATTTAGTTTAAGTACATGCCCCGAGGGCAGTTCTAATAACAAAAGTGCCCACGGCCAAAACAGCAACAGGAGTTCGTTTCCAACTCGTAGATCAATCTCCCCTGAAGCAGTCTCCTGCTGTTCTGCAGATCCTGCACATCAGTACATATATAGAACCACAACCAGAATCAAAAATCCAATTTTTAAAACTAGAAGTAGCCTGTTTATTTCAATAACAAACATACCAGAGGTCGTTGCCTTGCCCGCCTTGATCTCCCTTCTGGTGCCTTATTCATGCGGCAGTCACGCTTCCAGTGACCTCTTTGCCGTAGTTAAGGCATATGTCTTGTGACTTGTCCTCGGCTTCCCAGAAGCCATCGACATCTTGGCCTTGCCCTTGTTCTTATGCTTCCTCTTTCTCACCCCTCCAGTTGCCTTGGGCCCAGCCCTCGGCGTCTGAGAGGTCGATGCAAAGTGCGTCTCGCGCTTGTTGCCTTTAAGAAGCTCTTTCTCTAACTCCTTAAGAATGGACAATAGCTCTCCAAGAGTATCGTCCGTATCCATCAACTTGTAGTGTTGATGATAATCTGCTTCCAAGTATCGGGAAGTGACTGTAAGAGCATGTCTATAGTCAGCTCAGCCTCCAAGACTATTCCCATCTTGGCCAGCTCAGCAATGTCGGCTATCATTTGAGTCCTGTGGGCCTCAACTGAAGCGCCATCAGTCATACGGGAGCGAAAGAGTTTCTTCACCAACTCATACCTCTCCATTCGCTTATTAGTGCGGTGAAGATCCTTTAGTCTAGCCATCATACTATAAGGATCCAAGTCCCTATTCTGGCGACGAAAGTGTTGAGTCATGGAAGCAAGCATGATCGACTGAGTTGTATCACAATCATCGCTATGAATTCTCCATAACTCCAGCTCAAGTGGCTCAGTGGGCCTCGGCCCGAGAGGTCTCTGTATGGTTTACAGCAGCCTCTCTGCCCCAAGGACTATCCTCAGGTTCATTTCCCAGTCAGCGAAGTTCGTGCCCTTAAATACATTATCACCCATGATTATATCTCGGACATTTCCTTTGTTTGCCATCTTAACTACGATAGTCCAACTATCTAGTTAACGATATATGGGTACAGTCAAACTGTTACAAGAAAAATAACATTATATTAGTCCAACTAATGTTAAAATATTGACGAAATAAATTTTGTAAGCGCGTAAAGCTAAGTATCTGAATGAAATTGCAAATTCAATACTAGCCTCCCATTATTTTCTACAAGTCTCTAACCCTCTGTCGAGTACTCGGGAAATCCAATTTCCTAGTGGGCTAGGATCCCGTTAAATAACACACAACCTTGACTTTGGCCAACAAGTTGTATGATATTTAACTAGGTAGATCTCGAAGATCAATTGGATCCCATCCAATTCCTAGATCCGGTAGGTGGACATCCAAGTCCGAAACATATGTATCTTATACATATGTCAATGTATCCAATACATTTTCCTAACCATTTCCTCTGAATCAACTAAGTCTTGGCTTTGGCACAACAAACTTAATGATTCCAGTTAAGCGGGACCCATTGACATGGAAAGTTTCGTTAATCAATGTCGATGGACAAGAAGTGATCTTGACTTTGGCCAACAAATCACAACTTGGACAAGACACCGATATGGAACAAAACTCTCATGATTCAAACACATCCTCAATTGACAAAGGTCTTGACTTTGGCCAATAAACCAATGCCAATTTCGGATCTTGAGAAAGAATCACTCAACGGAAGGAAAATCGTTTAATATTGTTTGAGGGATTTTCGCATAATTGGCAACCAATTAATTTATCTTTGTTAGGTCTCATCATCATACACCCTTAAGCATGCTTCTAAAACATCATAAAGCGCCTAAAATAAAATAATTGTGATATGCGGATGGATATATAACAATATGTTCCTAGAACAAATCACTCTCTTTCTCTTCCCCGGCTAACACTATTCTGCTTCTACCCAATTACATAATACAATAAGAGAAACCTCATTTATATTGAGGGGAATTAAGTGAGAAGAGAATACAAAGAGATAATAAGAGAAAGGCTGGACACGCAGGTCCAATTAATAAATTCTGAATTTACAATAATTTCTAAAATTACCGTTCCCTTCTAATATCCATCCGATATACATTATTCATTTCATCATCCATATTCATTCATTCAATGCATGTTATACAACCAATCTAATCCAATTAATTAGTCTTTAATTAGGTGACAATCCAATGTTCAATCAATGGTTTTTTTTTGCGCGAGTCCAACTCGTTTTTGAGAATAAGTACTTGTAGTACGAATTCATGAATTATATCGAACTACTCGTCAAATCCAATTTAAGTCGTATTCAATACTAATCCTTATATTTAATTCCAAATTAAAATATTTACACTTTTTTTGTGCTTTATTGACTTAGATTCCAATCTAATCCTATCGGGTCTCAAAGCCCAATTAACATCCAATGTCCGTTTAATTAAAGTCCGATGGGCTTTCAATTGATTTCATTAGGCTTGGGCCTTGGTCAATGTGGGTCAAACCCAATTTCCAAGCCCAATAAGGAATCACCCTCATTTGCCATAAAAATCAATATCAAGCCCATAAGGCCCAATTAAACATAAAAGCCCATTTATTACATTTGGACTTAATGGAGTGATTTAGGCCCAACTTTGGATCCAATCCAATTTGCCCAAACCTACTTGGTCCAACCAAGCTCATTATGCCCAAATATAATAGTTTTAGGCCCAATTCAAAATTAAGCCCAATTAATCAAATTTTAAAATTCCAAATTTTATAACTTAATTAATTAAGTGTAATATCATGGTTAATCCTTTAAATCAATATTTCCAAATATAAATTAATCCATTAATCATATTTTTATCTTAAATACATGTCCAACATTATTTAATCAAAAAATCAAGTCCCTAATGTGCTTCCATGCATTCGGCCAAGGTGATGAAAAATTACCGATTTCGTTTTCAATCCAATCGAATCACAAATCGTCATTTTATGTTCGTTTAAAGTCATCTAATGATCTTATAAACAACAAATCATCAAGTCCATGGCCAAGGTAGTATTCGGCCAAGCCTCTCCAAGGGGGGAAAAATTAATCCAATTTATTTTTCTTGAAATTGATAATGTATAACACAATGTAACATACATTTAAGCATACTTAATCAATCAAAATCATCAAATCATGCTTCAATCATTTTGCCCAAATATTACCCTAATATATTTTCATGCTCTTTAAGCTCAATGATACCATTGTTGGAAATTCTAATCCATGTCCCAAGATCAAAAGAGCAAACAAATATATATAAATGAATGAACAATATTGAAGTATGGCGGAATCATACTCACAAAGATCGGAATGCGGATGCGTTGATGAAATAAAATTATCTCCTTAGAGCAGTGAAGGTTTGGCCAAGGTGAGTGGGGAAGCTCCAAGCTTTTTTTGATCCTTCCAAGCTCATGATTAGTTTCCCATAACACCTTTGTATGATCCCTTGAAGGTGCTAGCCTTGTATGTGTTTTAATGTTCCAAACAAACACAAAATCTTCAAGCTTTTGCAAAAAAACTGAAAATTGAGAGAGTGTTGTGAATAGTGTGTTTCACGCCATTTAGGAGAGAAGATGAAGTTTTATTATTTGATTTTACCAAAAACCTTTTATATTATTTCAAAAACAAAATATAATAAATCAAATACCAAAGTTGGTATATGACAAGGTCAAAGGTCTATCACTTTGACTTGGAGTGTAATTCACTCTTCCACCAAAACCCATCATCATAAAGTAAAACAATGACAAGTGATGTGATGGTTGATGTGACATGTGGGCCCCACTTGATTCCGAATGCGAGTGGGCCCGCAAACACTCCCGGGCTCGAGTTCGATAATTCCGAATTAGCGAACTTCCGTCGCGACGTTAATTAAATCAATTCAATAAATAATTATGCCTAGCAAAATTACTATTCACGTCGCTAACGAATTAACTCCAAATTAATCCGATTGCCCGAATTAAAATCTAATTTTAATTCCACGTCGAAATCGAATTTCGTTTAATATATCGAATATATTATTTTAACGATTAATTCCAAATTAATCTTTCTCTCTCTTCAAATAGTACTTTATCCAAGATAAAGTCTCTCCGCAATTAATCCAAGATTAATTGAGTTCGAATCATACGTCATCGGTGAATCTTCGGGAAGCGACCCAAGAGATCTCTGGATATGTTGGCAGTAAATACGGTCGTCGGACTATCCGAACACGTACGTACCAAGTACTACGTTTTTTACCGATTTACAAGACAAGGTTAGCCTCTAGCAAAACGCCATGCCTACCCAATTCTCCAGAAATATTCTTACTAGAATATAAGATCTATAACAGGCGTAGTATACCGTAGTATAGTGTATAGCAGTCCAGTATCGGATGATCACATGTTAGGCCTGGGGCTGGAGATGTGTCTGCCCCGTACGAAACATATATCGGACATCAAGCAACTAGTCTCTTTGAATCGAATAATCCTGACCTTGTCATATTATCCCGATGGTTGCAACCATTATAGAGTACTAGTTCTGTATCCTGCGCGATCATCATCTCCATATGTCTGAAGTGATACTTCCGTCTTGACATCACATCCAATACACTACGATTCCCGATAAACCTAGAAGAGGTGTACACAGAACCTGTTAAAGCCCTGGACGACCAAAACTAAAGTCTACCGATTGTCGTAAGTACTAGCGATGCAAGTCTCAGGTTATGACCATATGCATCTACCCTGAAGCGGACTCCCATAGACACGCAGACATACTACCAATGGGATTCCGCGGGGTCTATCCAGAGCGAAGCTGTTTTCCGTACCATCGGTAAAACACAACCTCCTACCGCACTTACATAAGTATCCTATACTTAAATATATGAGAACTATGTCGTTGTGCCCTCACAACACGCACAAGTGCAGTACTAGTCTATTCCGCATTATCGATGTCCAATCTCGATAATACTACGACTGGGATATTTAATGATTAAACCTTTATGGATTGATACTGCCTCATATCATCTCAATCCGGAATTAATCATAGGGACTTTAACCATTTATATATCAAAGTAAATAAATTACAAAACGGTAAAAGGCAATTTCATTACTACATAGTTAATTTTGTACAATAATACAATATCATTTACAAAATAGTGACGCTATGGGTCATAACTGTCTAACAATATCAATGGGTGTCTTGAAAGCTGTCTGGTAGGCCCAAAATGCGTCATCCATTTTTGTAGACCAGTCTCTCCTTATTGATCCAACGATTCTCTCCAAAATTCTTTTGATTTCCCTGTTTGAAACCTTAACTTGTCCATTTGATTGTGGATGATAAACAGTGGAAACTTTTTGAGTAACTCCGTATATGGATATGTGTAAATCAAAGTATATGTTGTAGAAATGTGAGCCACCATCACTGATAATTGCCCGAGGTGTTCCGAAGCAAGTGAAAATATTCTTTTTAAGGAATTTGATCACCACTTTTAAATCGTCTGATGGCAGTGCAATTGCTTCAACCCATTTGGAGACGTAGTCTACCGCAACTAGGATGTACATGTTTTTGAATGATGGAACAAAGGGTCCCATGAAATCAATACCCCACTGTGGGCACACAGGAACTGGGCGAAACCATGGTGTCCTAGGTTCGCGACCTAGTTGGGAGTACGGAGTAGCCCACGATGGACTAAACCGGAGAATAAAAAAGTCGCCACCCGGTGTGAACTGGGACAAAGATTTAAGGCCGCACTCACCTCTCGCAAGGGAAGACCTCAAACTGTTGGGTTCGGAATGGTCCCTTACTTATATCACTTGTAATGTAATGATTTATGCAATAAATTAACTGATTATATGCTGCAACATGCTCAAATGCATTCAATTTCTAAGTTCACATACAACATATTTCCATATAACTTATCTAAGCTTGCATGCTTTCAAAAATGGGTCATTATAACGGCGAGCATTTTAACATGAGACATTATAGAAACACAAATAAGTCATAATTATACAAGCATGCATAAAAAGGAATCGAAATAACGACGAGCATGTAACCTTATCAACGTGTAATATTAACCAATGCAAAAGGAACATAACAAAGAAGCATACATAATGAAAGTGGCGACAATTAAGTACATAATGTAAGGAGGCAATCAATGGATGGAAGACGCGGCAAATATCATGGTAAAGGAAGCCTTTTAGGCTTTTCTTCCCCCAAATGGAGAACCTTTTAGCCCAACACAATAAGCCCATGCGCTATTCATTACAATGCGTACAAAAGTGAAGATAACTACATGAAACTTCATAATGCAATGATACATAAAAGGTGAATGACATAATAAGCGGCGCGGTAAAACATCATGGAAAAGGTAGCCTTTTAGGCATTTTCCTCGAATAGAGGACCTTTAATCCACCCTAGTTAGCCAATGCGCATTAGAATATAATACATGCGTACATAAAACAATGGTGTGCAAAGAGACAAATGACATAATAAGAGGCGCGGAAAAACATCATGGAAAAGGTAGCCTTCGAGCATTTCCCTCGAATAGAGGACCTTTAATCCACCCTAGTTAGCCCATGCGCATTAGAATGTAACACATATGAAAGTGAAGATAAAATATCGGACTTCGTATACCCGATTGAACACATCTTACATTCGACCGAATATACATCATCCGGCGCGGCAAAGCATCGTGGTAAAGGCTTTTAACCTCTCAAATAGAGGAACTTTAATCTCACTTACTAAGCCCATGCGCAATTAATATAATGCATATATAAAGATAAAGACAACAATATTGGATTCCGTATATGCGATTGAGTACATCTTACATCCAACCGAATGTACACCGTCCAGCGCGGCAAAGCATCGTGCTAAAGGTTTTTAACCTCTCAAATAGATGACCTTTAATCTCACTTACGAAGCCCATGCCACAATAGCATAATGCATATATATATAAAATAAAAGTAAATACAAAGATATCGGACTTCGCATACCCGATTGAACATATCTCACATCCAATCGAATATACATCATCTGGCGCGGTGAAGCATCGTGGTAAAGGATTTTAACCCCTTTAATTAGAGGACCTTTCATCATACTTACTAAACCCATGCGCTTTATCTCATCATTATATAAATAAATAACATGCATAAATTAAAAGACGGAATAATAAAGTGCGAATAATTAAACAAGCAAGATGGCATAAAATAAACAAGTGTCGTTTGCTCAAGTGGTACGTGGAATTGTTGCCCAAGTCCAGACCGCACTACCGTCCATTCGGATTCGGCTACGGAATTTACGTCTGGGTTTCCATCCTATATACCACAAGAGACGACACTTTTTCCATTCATCCAATACCCACAACACACATCATATGCAAATAAGATTCAATAAATAATTAAAATACAATTAAAGTAAACAATAAAAATCAAATGGAAATAGGTGTGAAAGGTACCCTCAGGTCTAACCTTTTAAGTCGTCTTTCGGACTCGTGTTTCACGAAGATCAGAAGGGGTAAAGCTCCACAACCTTTCTGGTCCACTTGTTTGCCTTTTCCCTCGCTGTTTTGCTGCTCAAGCTACTGTTTTGACTCTGTTTTACTGCCGTTTCGCTGCCACATTTCAGGTCACTGTTTTGGTGTTTTAGTGGACTGTTTTGGGTGTTTTTTAAGGGTTTTAAGTGCAGTTTTTTAGTGGTTGTTTTAAGGTTTAAATGTGCAGTTTTTGCTCACTGGTTTAGGTGATTTAGGGGCTTTTTTTAAGGTGTTTTTGCTGCTATTTCAGTGGTTAAATGGTGCAGTTTTAGTGGTTAAAAAAGTGCAGTTTTAGTGGTTAAATAGTGCAGTTTTGGTGGTTAAATAGTGCAGTTTTTTTGGACTGCAGTTTTTGGTAATGGAGGGGCTATTTTGGGTTGATTTTCGGTTGTATTGGGGCTGTATGGGGCTGTAATTTTCGGTAATGGAGGGGCTTAGAGGGGCTGTAATTTTCGGCTAAGAGTGAAGGAGGAGAAGAGAAATATTTTGCTTCTTTTTTTTTTGTGATGGCGTGAATGGAGAGCTTCTTTCTTCTTTGTATTTTTTGTATATATGCGTGAGTGAGATAGCTTTTTTCTTTGTTTTTGGGCGTGAATTGGAAGAGGGGGAAGGCTTGGTTTGGCTTTGTTTATATAGAGAAGGGCTAGGGTTTCCCCTTGTCTCATAAGGAATAGATTTGATTTGGTTTCTCATAAGGAAAGGATTTCATTGATTGGGAGGACAAGATTTGGTGAATTATGAAGGTTGAATATTTGATTTATTTGTTTAGGAAGTTATGATATTTGATTTGTGTTAATTAGGCATGATATTTGTTAAGTTAGGAATACAATCTTTTAATTTGGCATGAATTTAATTAGTGTTTGATTTAATTTGGATGTGTATTAAGGCTACATGGGCGTGGGCTTGGTGATGGTGGGCATGGTCTTGGTGATGGTGGGTTAGGTTTTGTATTAGCTTGGTGAGTGGGCTTGATGTGTGTGGGCTAGATGTGTGTGGGCCAAGGTTAGGTGCTTTGCTTGGTGAGTAGGCTGAGCATGATTTTTAAAACGGAAATCAAACAAGTAACCCAAAGCTAAACTAGCGAACGTAATCCGACTATGAGTCAATTCTTGACTCCTCCCTTCCGACATCCGTTTCCCGCTATTTCCGCAACTTAAAAGGTAGTTGTCTCCAAATGAGACTCTTCATCGGGTTTCACATGCAAAAATGCAATACCTACACCCACATATCGAATATTTACACTTCCAGAATGTTTTGTAGTGGTCCTTCATTTCTCCTTGAAATATTCCATGTTCTCTGGAACCTGTCACATTGAAGAGCAAAGAGATAAGCATCTTTAAAAAATATGGGCCAGAACAAACCTGATTGTAGGACTTTGGCTGCAGTTTTATTCCCGCTGAAGTGTCCGCCGTATGGTGATGAATGACAATGTTGCAGAACACTATTGACCTCCTCCGGAGGAGCACACCGTCTTAATAATTGATCAGCACAGAGTTTGAACAGATATGGCTCATCCCATATATAGTGCTTGACTTCTTTGAAGATTTTTTTCCATTGCTGAGTTGTCCATTCCAACGGCCATTTTCCTGACACAATGTAGTTGACATAGTCAGCATACCAAGGGCCATCTTGTTGTTTCATGGCAAACAACTGTTCATCTGGAAAAGTTTCTTTGATTGTCAGTTCTTTGCCAGTTGTTTCTCTATTCTCGAGCCTCGATAAATGATCTGCCACTTTGTTTTCTGTCCCTTTCCTGTCTCTAATCTCCACATCGAATTCTTGCAGAAGAAGTATCCACTGGATCAATCTAAGTTTGGCATTTCTTCTTCGCGATCAGGTATTTGATTGCTGAATGATCTATGTAGACCACCATTTTGGGACCCAACAGATAGAAGCGAAATTTGTCGAAAGCTAACACGACTGCAAGCTGTTAGACATTATGTCCCATAGCGTCACTGTTTGTAAATGATATTGTATTATTGTACAAAATTAACTATGTGATAATGAAATTGCCTTTGCCGTTTTGTAATATTATTTACTTTGATTTATAAATGGCGAAAGTCCATATGATTAGTACCTGGACCTGAGAATGATATGAGACAGTATCAGTCCCCAAAGGTTTAATCATAAAATCTCCCTAGCCGTAGTATTATCGAGACTGGACTCGATAATGCGGAATAGACTAGTATTGCGCTTGTGCACGTTGTGAGGGCACAACGGCATAGTTCTCATATATTTAAGTATTGGATACTTATGCAAGTGCGATAGGAGGTTGTGTTTTACCGAATGGTACGGAAAAACAGCTTCGCTCTGGATAGACCCCCCGCGGAATCCCATTGGTAGTATGTCTGCGTGTCTATGGGAGGCCGCATCAGGGTAGGTGTATATGGTCTTAACCTGAGACTCACATCGCTAGTACTTGCGACAATCGTAAACTTTGGTTTTGGTGGTTGGGAACCTTAACCGGTTCTGTGTACACCTCTTCTGGGTTTATCGAGAATCGTAGTGTACTGGATGTGATGTCAAGATGGAAGTATCGCTTCAGACATATGGAGGCGATGATCATGCAGGACACAGAACTAGTACTCTATAAAGGTTGCAACCGTCGGGACAATATGACAGGTCAGGATTGTCCGATTTAAAGAGACTAGTTGCTTGATGTCCGATATATGTTTCGTACGGCAGACACATCTCCACCCAGGCCTAGCATGTGATCATCCGATACTGGATCGATGTACGCAATACTACGGTATACTACGCTTGATATAGATCTTATATTCCTATAGAATATTTTCGGAGAATTGGGTAGGCATGGCGCTTTGCTAGAAGCCAACCTTGTCTTGTGAATCGGTAAGAAACGTAGTACGAGGTACGTGCGTGTTCGGATTATCCGACGACCGTATTCACTGCCAACATATCCGGAGATCTCTTGGGTCGCTTCCTGAAGATTCACCTATGATATTTGATTCGAACTTAATTAATCTTGGATTAATTGCGGAGAAACTTTATCTCGGATAAGTGCCTTATTTAGAGAGAGAGAACGATTAATTTGGAATTAATCAGTAAAATTATTATATTCGATATAATAATTAAAATTCGATTTCGACGCGAAATTAAATTAGATTTTAATTCGGGCATACGAGTTAATTTAGAATTAATTCGTTAGCGACGTAAATAATAATTTCGCTAGGAGCGATTATTTATTTAAAATTCGATTTAATTAACGTCGCGACGCAAGTTCGGTATTTCGGAAATATCGAACCCGAACGCGTGAGTGGACGTGGTCCCACTTTCATTTGGGAATGTGTGGGGCCCACTTGACACATGTCATTATATGTATTATTTTATTGATAATACATTGCATGGTGATAGTGTATAATACACTCTAATGTTATTGCATGGAATTTGATGTTTGACACTCTAAGCCTTTGCATGGCTTGTGTCATAGATTTATTATTATTTAATAAATATTATGGCATAAATATAAATTGATTTTTGGTATCAAAATCAATTAAGAAAATCCTCTCTTCTCTCTCTTTTCTTGAGAAACCGAAACACTGAGTTTTGGTCTCCATTTTCTTTCTTCCATTTGGGTTGCCAAAAGCTTGAAGAAAAGGTGTTGTTTTGGAACATGGCTCAAGCACACCTTCAAAGGGATCAAAAGAGGTGATAGGGAAAACCATCATAGAGCAAGGAATACACAAAGTTTGGTGCTTTCTTCTTCTTCTGTCTTCCTTGGCCGAACCTAATCTACCTTGGAGCTTCCATTTGGTTGATTTTTCTTCATCAACATAGCATTGTAAGTATGATTCCGCCATACTTCATGTTTATATATATTCTTTGTTGTATTTCATGTATGCTTAATCTTTTCTTGGGACATATTATAGAAACCAACAATGGTATCAGAGCATGTGTTAAGCATGAAATACTTTAGGTAAAAATTTGATAAATTGGTTGAAGCATGTTCTTGTGAAATTTGATGAATAAGTATGCTTGCATGTATATAGATTGATGTTATATGGAATCAATTTTATGAAAAATGCATTGGATGATTTTTCCCCCCAAAATTTTGACCTTTGCCGAATGGTATGGTGAAATTGATTGAAGCATGTTCTTATGAAATTTGATTAATAAGAATGCTTACATGTATATAGAATGATGTTACATGGAATCAATTTTATGAAAAATGCATTGGATGATTTTTCCCCAAATCCATGCCTTGGCCGAATGTGTGCTACTTGGAGTGGATTGGAATTTTTTGTGTTTAAGATCATTGGATGACTTAGAACGTGTACGGGACGTAGATTATTAATTCAATCGGATTGAAAAACAAATCGACACAAAAACTCACCTTGGCCGAATACATAGGACATGTAAAGACATTTATTTTTTGTTTAAAATTAATGTTGGACATTTATTTTGAACAATACATGATTAATAAATTAAATGGGTATTTTTGAAATATTTGGTTTAATGTATTAATCTTGGTATTACACTTTAATTAATTGGACTTTAATGTTTGGAATATTAAATTTAATTAATGGGCTTAATTGGTGAATTGGGCTTTTAATATTGTATTTGGGCATAATGGGCTTGGTTGGACCAAGTAGATTTGGGCCAAAAGGATTGGATCCAATTTGGGCCTAAATCACTCCATTAAGTCCAAATATAATATAATGGGCTTTAAAATTTAATTGGGCCTTATGGGCTTAAAATTGGTTTTATGGCATTTAAGGGTGATTCCTTATTTGGGCTTGGTAATTGGGTTTGACCCACATTGACCAAAGCCCAAGCCTTAATAAATCAATTCTAAGTCCATTTGACTTGAATTAAATTCAACATTGGATGTTAGTTGGGCTTTGAGGCCCAATGAGATTAGATTTAGAATCTAAGTCTTTAAAGCACATTAAAAGTGTAAATATTTAATTTGGAATTAAATAATTGAATTAGTATTGAATACGAATTGAATTTGATTTAATTAGTAGTTCGATATAATTCGCGAATTCGTACCTTATGTACTTATTCTCAATCGAGTTGGACTCGCGCAAATCAAACCGTTGTTTGAACATTGGATGATCACTTAAACAAAGACTAATTAATTGGATTAGATTGGTTGTAAAAGCATGTCTTGTTTGAATATATATGTATGTGATGAATGAATAGTGTATATCGGATGGATATTAGAAGGGAAAGGGTAATTTTAGAAATTATTGTAAATTTGGAATTTATAAATTGGACCTGCGTGTCCAGCCTTATCTCTTTATCTCTTTGTATTCTCTTCTCACCTAATTCCCCTCAATGTAAATGAGGTTTCTCTTATTGTATTATGTAATTGGGTAGAAGTTGAATAGTGCTAGCGGGGAGAGGAAAGAGAGTGATTTGTTCTAGGAACAAGTTGTTTATATATCCATCCGCATATCACTATTAATTTACTTTACGCGCTTTATGATGTTTTAGAAGCATGCTTAAGGGTGTATGATGATGAGACCTAACAAAGATAAATAAATTGGTTGCCAATTACGCGAAAATCCCTCAATTTATATTAAGCGAATATCCTTCCATTGAATGGTTCTTGTTCAAGATCCGAAGTTGGCATTGGTTTGTTTTTGACCAAAGTCAAGACCTTTGTCAATCAAGGATGTACTTGAATCATGAGAGTTTTGTTGCATATCGGTGTCTTGTCCAAATCGTGATTTTTATTGGCCAAAGTCAAGATCACTTTTTGTCCAACGACATTGATTACGAAACTTTCCTCGTCAATGGGTCCCGCTTAACTGGAATCATTAGGTTTGTTTTTGGCCAAAGCCAAGGCCTAGTTGATTCGGAGGATAGGGTTAGGAAAATGTATTAGATACATTGACATTATGCATATGTTTCGGACTTGGATGTCCACCTAACCGGATCTAGGAATTGGATGAGATCCAATTGATCATGGAGATCTACCTAAGTTAAATAGCATACAATTTTTATTGGCCAAAGTCAAGGTTGTGTGTTATTTAACGGGATCCTAGCCCACTAGGAAATTCTATTTCCCGAGTTTTCTACAGAGGGTTAGAAACTTGAAGAAAATAGTGGGAGGCTACTATTGAATTTGCAATTTCATTCAGATATTTAGCCTTACGCGTCTTTCAAAATTATTTCGTCAATATTTTAAATAATTAGTTGGACTAATATATTGTTATTTTTACTTGTAACAGTTTGACTGTACCCATAACATCGTTGACTTTATAGTTGGACTATAGTTGTCAAGATGATTGGCAAAGGTAATATCCGCGACATAATCATGGGCGATAATGTCTTCAAAGGGACAAACTTTGCCGACTGGGAAATGAACCTCAAGATAGTGCTTGGGGCTGAGAGGATACTGTATACTATTCAGACACCTCTCCCGCCTAAACCCACTGAGCCACTGGAGCTAGAGTTATGGAAGACTCATAGTGATGATTGTGACCAAGCTCAGTCAGTTATGCTAGCTGCAATGACCCAGCATTTCAGACGCCAGTACAGGGACTTGGATCCCTATAACATGATGGCAAGATTGCGTGATCTTCACCGCACCAATAAGCGGATGAAGAGGTACGAGCTAGTAAGGAAACTCTTTCCGCTCCCGGATGACAGACGGCGCATCAGTTGAGGCCCACGGGACTCAAATGATCGCCGATATTGATGAGTTGGCCAATATGGGAATAGTCTTGGAGGCTGAGCTGACTATAGATATGATCTTGCAGTCACTTCCTGATACTTGGAAACAAATCATAATCAACTACAAGTTGATGGATACAGATGACACTCTTGGAGAGCTGTTATCTGTATTGAAGGAGTCCGAAAGGGAACTCCTAAAGGGGAGCAAGCGCGAGGCGCATTTTGCATCGACCTCTCATGCGCCAAGGGTGGGCCCAAGGCAATTGGAGGTGCGAGGAAGAAGAAGTTCAAGAAAAAGGGCAAAGGCAAGTTGACAGTGGCTTCTAGGAAGCCAAAGACAAATCTCGCGACATCTGCCTCAACTGCGGCAAGAGGGTCACTGGAAACGTGACTGCCGAATGAGCATTGTGCAGAGGGAGGATATCAAGGCTGGCAAGGCCATTGCCTCTGGTATGTTTGTTATGAGATAAATATGAATACTTCTAGTTTTAAAAATTGGATTTTTGATTCTGGTTGTGGTGCTCATATTTGTACTGATGTGCAGGATCTGCATGATAGCAGGGTGTTGGCGTCAGGGGAGATGGATCTACGGGTCGGAAATGGAACACCAGTTGCTGTTTTGGCCGTAGGGACTTTTGTTTTAGAACTGCCCTCAGGTCATGTACTTAAACTTTGAACTGTTATTTTGTGCCTAGTTTAACTAGGAATATTATATCTGTATCCTTGTTAACCCAGCAGGGTTACACTTTTGTATTCAGGAACACTGGGTGTTATTTATATAAAAATGATGCAGAAATTTGCACAGCTGTTGCAAATAACGGTCTTTATATTTTGAATATAAATGAATCTCCTAAAATGACAAACAAAAGCTCAAAAGAAGTAATCTAAAAGATGAAGCTTATATGTGGCATTGTCGTCTAGGACACATCAACACTCTCGCATATCCACACTTTCAAAGAGTGGGTACTTGGACGAATTTGATCCCAATTCATATGACGTCTGCGAATCTTGTCTTTTAGGCAAAATGCCTAAATCACCTTTTAGCGGTAAAGGTGAACGTGCCACAGAACTATTGGCCCTCGTTCATACTGACGTATGCGGGCCCATGTCTAGCCAGGCTAGAGGTGGATTTCACTACTTCGTAACCTTTACAGATGATGCATCTCGTTACGGTTATGTGTATCTTATGAGACACAAGTCGGAAACTTTTGAGAAATTCAAAGAGTTTCGACACGAAGTGAGAAACAAACAGGGAAGAGTATTAAGACATTACGGTCAGACCGTGGTGGCGAATACTTAAGTTATGAGTTTCAAGATTACTTGAAAGAATATGGTATTCTATCACAGTGGACTCCTCCTGGAACACCGCAATTAAACGGTGTGTCCGAACGGAGAAACCGCACCTTGTTGGACATGGTGAGGTCAATGATGAGT
This sequence comes from Zanthoxylum bungeanum, assembly GCA_019454045.1. Classification (NCBI taxonomy): domain Eukaryota; kingdom Viridiplantae; phylum Streptophyta; class Magnoliopsida; order Sapindales; family Rutaceae; genus Zanthoxylum; species Zanthoxylum bungeanum. Next base: position 17,115 of record SKCR01009083.1, read on the forward strand.
CGCACTGAGCTACCAATATCCTTCTGGGGATACGCATTAAACAGTGCTATACTTATTTTGAATAAGGTACCGTCGAAGTCTGTTAAACAGACCCCATATGAGATATGGACAGGAAGGAAACCAGGTTTCTCTTTCCTAAAGATTTGGGGATGCTGGGCATATGTTAAACGTTTGGAAAGTACCAAACTTGAACCCAAACTGATAAATGCCTTTTTGTAGGATATCCTAGGGAAACCAAAGGATATTACTTCTATCACCCACAAGAGAACAAAGTATTTGTTGCTCTACAAGCATTTTTCCTTGAGAAGGATTTTATAAATGCAGTGGTAAGTGGGAGGAAAGTAGAACTCGATGAAGATCGTAGTGATACTGTTCCTGGCAATGAATCAACGACGGAACAAGAACAGACCGTCCGGGATGAGTCTGTACCACAAACTTCACATACACAAGGACCACGTAGGTCGGAGAGAGTCAGAACAGTACCTGAGAGGTATGGGTTCCTGATCTCACCTCATGTAGATATTAATCTTATTGAGGATAATGAGCCGGCTACGTATGAGGAAGCGATACAAAATATCGATTCCGCTTTATGGCAAGAAGCCATGAAGTCCGAGATGGATTCCATGTACGCCAACCAAGTTTGGACACTGGTTGATGCACCAGAAGGCGTAAAGCCTATTGGATGCAGATGATCTTCAAGAAGAAGACCGACATGGATGGCAAACGTACAAACGTACAAGGCTAGGCTTGTAGCGAAGGGGTATCGTCAACAATATGGTATTGATTATGACGAACCTTCTCACCCGTTGCCATGATTAAATCCATTCGGATAATGCTTGCAATAGCTGCATATTTCGACTTCGAGAATGGCAGATGCTTAAACCAAAACCGCTTTCCTTAACGGAAACCTTTTGAGGATTTTATATGACCGGCGTAAACACACACGTATAACGCAAGCGCACGTATCGTTCAAGTAGTATAAAAATATCGATCCCACGAGGACTTAATTCCTACTGTTGTTATTAATTATTGAATCTATTTATTTACAAATATCTAATTAAAGGGAGAATAGAATTGATTGCTTGATTGATTTGGTTGATTGAAGATTTGCTAAATAAATAAATAAAAAAGATAAAGAAAATACTAAGGAAAATAATAGACACAAAAATCTAAGGTTGTGATTTCTTTTAATATCATTTAAAAGATGAAGTGATTATTTTATGTTTGTGTAATAAATCAGTTTACTACCTGGAACACTAAATTATGTAAAAGCCTCTTCCGATGGTCAATTACAAATACCCAGTATACCCAATTGAACCATATTCCTATGTCAACCACATTACCTGGATTCATTAGTCTAAGTTCTAATTGATGATTACCATAGACAGGTATATTCCTATCCTGTAAGGAAATCTATTAAAGGGTTATCTATCCTCAAGGAAGATCGTGGGCTATTAAGTCTAAGGCTGAAACCTAAAATCCCTATGTCTAGTTCATTTTAGATTTACCATATCAATCTTATTGGTGATCAGACAACAAGAAGCATTAAGCTTAAGACTTAAATAAACCTGTAAATTACCCAACTATAAAATAATCCCTTATAAACCGGTGATATTAAAAGTCATCACAACCCCTAATTAACTAACACATAACTAGGACTATAAAAATAAAATACATAAAATAAAAATACTGAAAAGTAAAATAAAAATAAAAATAAAATGCTAAGGTAAAAGGAATTACTTTTACTACTACTAATTTAGATATCTCCCATAAAATAATATATAAACTCGTGTTAAATTTACCAACCGACCAGTCTGGCGGTATCCTTGATTAGTCAGATTAAGTCCAACCAGCCATTAAGGCGGAACCAAAAATAAATTTACCAACCGACCAGTCTGGCGGTATCCTTGATTAGTCAGGTTTAAAACAGATTAAAATTAAATTACCAACCGACCAATATAGCGGTATTCCTTATTAAGTCAATATTTTAAATAGTGAATATATTATTTTTACGGGAGATTAATCTAAATAGTAACAGTAGAAGAATTACCTTTCACCCTAGCTGAGGAATTATTTCAACATGGTGAATAGTAAAAACTGTAAAAAGTAAAAATTAAATTACTATTACAAAACGTAATTAAATTATTTACAAAACTAAAAATAAAAAAAACTAAAAATAAAAATAAAAATTCTAGAGAGAGAAATCAAGAGAGAGAAAGGTGTATTGAAATATGAAATTTCGCGCTGATTTATAGAAAAGTTTTTTACTGTTCAGGAACTGTTCGCGGCGTCGCGACGCCAAGTCACCGAGCGTCGCGACGCGCATTTGTCGACGTGGCACAATGAGACGGCGACACGTAGCAAGGCGGCTGACTATTCACGTGACACGTGTCAAGGCGGCTAATTCTCAATTATTGTGATGACGTCATTGATGACGTGGCGATGACGTGGCGCTGACGTGGCGAGGCGGCTGACTGTTGACTTGTCGGCACAATAGGATTGCGACACGTGGCGACACGTGTCACGCTGTGATTGGCTGAGGCTGATGTGGCAAGTTGACTCGGTTGACCTGCTGACGTGGCTGATGATGTGGCACGACACGTGGCAAGGTTGACTTGTTGACCGATGACATGGCTGATGACGAGGCGACACGTGTCAAGTCAGAGTGTCGGCAGCATATGATGTTGACACGTGGCACGGCGCACGTTAGCTGATTCGTGTGATGGTGACACGTGGCACGGCGCATTTTAGCAAAGTCAAAACTTTTCAAATTGTTGACCCGTTGACCATGGCGCAGTTTAGCAGAACCGGCGCACTCTGGGCGTCGCGACGCGGAGGTCTGGGCGGCGCGACGCGCAAAAGACTAAAATATCCCTGTTGACGCATTTTTGACCGGTTTTGCCCCAAATTGCCTCCAGAATGTCCTGAAACTTATTTTATCTACAAAATAACACAAAACACATCAAAACATTCACAAAACTCAAGAAACTATACAAAATATTAAGTTAAATGAGTGAGAAATAGTGATATAAATACCACTCATCACACCCCCAAACTAACATTTTGCTAGTCCTCGAGCAAAATACAGAATAAAATAACATAACAAAATTTAACTAAGCCACTTTCGTAGGGATCACGGTTGCATTTAGCATATGCAACAAGCCTTTAAACCCCTAGGTGTCCCTAGTGGACGAGTGTAGTCTCGTGAGGGTTTACAGCAATGATACCCACAAACATTTTACAAAAGTAAAAAGGTATTAAAACTAATGCACACAAAAGCAAAAAGACAAGCGAAAAGAGAATAAAGAAAGAAAGTGACTAATCAGGTGAAAATCTACTCCAAGTTACTAGTTGTTTTGTTTCTTTCTTTAATTACCGAATAAGTAAATTCTCCGATTGTTTTTACCATTCTCCATATACACAGCCAACAAAATATTAATCATTTCATTTTTGCCCACAACAGTCATAAGTGCAGTTATAAGAGAGTAATATTTTTGTCCTAAGTTCTATCAGATTTCACACCTTTTTTTGTAGCAATGGAATAATTTTTCTCTGATTTTTCTGATTTTTTCTTTGATTTTTTTCTCTATTTTTTATTTTTATACAATACCTTCCGTCTATGTAGCGAGCTTTGGGTCGGTGGCTCCCAAACCAGTTGGCTTTAGGGCACCAGGTGTTAAGACACCCCTACGAACTTAATTACTCAGACTTCAGATATATATATATTTTTTTTGCAGCATCTTCGATCCATGTAACGAGCTTTGGGCCAATGACTCCCAAACCAGTTGGTTTTAGGGCACTAGGTATTAAAATACCCTTAAAGACTTAATAACTCGGATCTCGGACGTTTTTTTTTTTTTTTTTTTTTTTTTTTTTTTTTTTGGCAAACCATGTCTTGCGACAGATAAATCCATAGGGACGCGTCCCAAAAAGTGTCTTTTTACTACTCGGCCGTCTCCTGGATCAACTTTGTATCTTCGTGATTTTGTCAAATTTTTATTTTGAAAATCCCGCTTGCACTGGCTTGCAATGTCCTGAAAAATTCCGTTTTTATTTTTCCCTGCAAAACTAACACAAATTAAAAAGTTCACACAAAATATGAAAAATAATTACAACAAAATTGCATGGGTTCCTCCATGCTAGCGCTGAATTTTTCGTCTTCAGCCAGACGTGACTGAAATTTATCTGTTAAGGAGGTTTCAGTGTCGTTTTAGATATCCGATTACAGACAATTCCGTGAGCGTTGCTTTTGAAGGGTCTCTTCCAACGGTAAAGTGGCAAAAAATAATTTTGTTGCATTCAGTGCTCGTGCCACCTTTTTAATCTTTATTGCTTCAGTAGTACCTGCAAAGAAAGAAAGAAAATCAGGAGGTCTCGTATGGTGCTTGACTTGAAATGGAAATTCCATTCTGTCAAGCTTCTGGGTGATATCTTTGATTTGTTCTCCCCCAAAACAGCGATGTTTTTCCTGAATGCTCTGGATCTTTATTAAGGTCAGACTTTTGCTCCTCCATTTGCTCTGTTTCTTTCTCCACCTGAGGATGAAAAGATGAGTCAGACATTAGGTCTTCATCCTCTGATTCGGGTGAATTGATTGGCTCAAGTTGATCTTCTTCAAACATTTGTGCAATGGAATCTCCAAGATCTTCATTTTGAGGATACAGAATTCCATCCTCAATTTTTGATGCAGTTGGTACAAATATTTCAGCTTCATCCTCGTCAGAATCTGATAATAGAAATCAAATCGAGACTTTGCCGGTTCAAGTTCCTGAACTGATACCTCTGGTTGTTGATACTGCTCGGCCTCCTCCTCTGTTGAAATATCATTCTGAAATGATTGGTACTTGAAGGCTTCATCAGTGTCATCTGAGAATGGTTCTTGAGGTATATAGTTCTGGTTTTCTGTGAATTGTCTGATCTGATCTGTCATTCTCTGCATGGATTCTGCGTTACTCTGAACTTGTGCATCAAATTGAGCTGTCTGTTCTTTGAACATGTGAATCAATTGATCTTCCTCGGATGGTTCTGGTTCTTGATAAGGATCGAAGGAAGATGGTGGATAAGATGGAAGATGTGATGGTTCTGTGTAATGTGATGGCTCGTCATACCATGAAGGATCTTGATAGTTCTGCCACCCTGGATGGTAGTTGTACTCGCAATAATCGCTCGGGTGGTCACCATTACATATGTCACATATCCACATTGAGTTCTGTTGAGCAAATGTAGTATAACTTGGTTCTGGCATCCAGTGGTAATCATTGGACTCGACAACAGGCCTCAGAAAACCGGACTGTTGCTCCCAGACGTGGGGTGTATCTTCTTGTAAAGCACGTAATCTTTCAATCTCCCAGTAATGTTCCATTTGTAAGTCACCTGAAATCAAAAGAAAGAAAATAAAAATTACAGATAAAAATAAAGAAAATTAGATACAAGTAAATTAGATAGCTTCAAAATTAACAACTCAAGAAATATAAGTCCCCGGCAACGGCGCCAAAAACTTGACCGGCGTAAACACACACGTATAACGCAAGCGCACGTATCGTTCAAGTAGTATAAAAATATCGATCCCACGAGGACTTAATTCCTACTGTTGTTATTAATTATTGAATCTATTTATTTACAAATATCTAATTAAGGAGAATAGAATTGATTGCTTGATTGATTTGGTTGATTGAAGATTTGCTAAATAAATAAATAAAAAGATAAAAGAAAATACTAAGGAAAATAATAGACACAAAAATCTAAGGTTGTGATTTCTTTTAATATCATTTAAAAGATGAAGTGATTATTTTATGTTTGTGTAATAAATCAGTTTACTAACCTGGAACACTAAATTATGTAAAAGCCTCTTCCGATGGTCAATTACAAATACCCAGTATAACCCAATTGAACCATATTCCTATGTCAACCACATTACCTGGATTCATTAAGTCTAAGTTCTAATTATGATTACCCCCGCCCGACAGGTATATTCCTATCCTGTAAGGAAATCTATTAAAGGGTTATCTATCCTCAAGGAAGATCGTGGGCTATTAAATCTAAGGCTGAAACCTAAAATCCCTATGTCTAGTTCATTTTAGATTTACCATATCAATCTTATTGGTGATCAGACAACAAGAAGCATTAAGCTTAAGACTTAATAAATAAACCTGTAAATTACCCAACTATAAAATAATCCCTTATAAACCGGTGATATTAAAAGTCATCACAACCCCTAATTAACTAACACATAACTAGGACTATAAAAATAAAATACATAAAATAAAAATACTGAAAAGTAAAATAAAATAAAATAAAATGCTAAGGTAAAAGGAATTACTTTTACTACTACTAATTTAGATATCTCCATAAAATAATATATAAACTCGTGTTAAATTTACCAACCGACCAGTCTGGCGGTATCCTTGATTAGTCAGATTAAGTCCAACCAGCCATTAAGGCGGAACCAAAAATAAATTTACCAACCGACCAGTCTGGCGGTATCCTTGATTAGTCAGGTTTAAAACAGATTAAAATTAAATTACCAACCGACCAATATAGCGGTATTCCTTATTAAGTCAATATTTTAAATAGTGAATATATTATTTTTACGGGAGATTAATCTAAATAGTAACAGTAGAAGAATTACCTTTCACCCTAGCTGAGGAAATTATTTCAACATGGTGAATAGTAAAAACTGTAAAAAGTAAAAATTAAATTACTATTACAAAACGTAATTAATTATTTACAAAACTAAAAATAAAAAAAACTAAAAATAAAAATAAAAATTCTAGAGAGAGAAACTCTCTCTAGAGAGAGAAATCAAGAGAGAGAAAGGTGTATTGAAATATGAAATTTCGCGCTGAATTTATAGGAAAAGTTTTTTACTGTTCAGGAACTGTTCGGGCGTCGCGACGCCAAGTCACCGAGCGTCGCGACGCGCAATTTGTCGACGTGGCACAATGATACGGCGACACGTAGCAAGGCGGCTGACTATTCACGTGACACGTGTCAAGGCGGCTAATTCTCAATTATTGTGATGACGTCATTGATGACGTGGCGATGACGTGGCGCTGACGTGGCGAGGCGGCTGACTGTTGACTTGTCGGCACAATAGGATTGCGACACGTGGCGACACGTGTCACGCTGTGATTGGCTGAGGCTGATGTGGCAAGTTGACTCGGTTGACCTGCTGACGTGGCTGATGATGTGGCACGACACGTGGCAAGGTTGACTTGTTGACCGATGACATGGCTGATGACGAGGCGACACGTGTCAAGTCAGAGTGTCGGCAGCATATGATGTTGACACGTGGCACGGCGCACGTTAGCTGATTCGTTGTGATGGTGACACGTGGCACGGCGCATTTTAGCAAAGTCAAAACTTTTCAAATTGTTGACCCGTTGACCATGGCGCAGTTTAGCAGAACCGGCGCACTCTGGGCGTCGCGACGCGGAAGGTCTGGGCGGCGCGACGCGCAAAAGACTAAAATATCCCTGTTGACGCATTTTGACCGGTTTTGCCCCAATTGCCTCCAGAATGTCCTGAAACTTATTTTATCTACAAAATAACACAAAACACATCAAAACATTCACAAAACTCAAGAAACTATACAAAATATTAAGTTAAATGAGTGAGAAATAGTGATATAAATACCACTCATCATATATGCAACAGCCTGACGGTTTTATCGTACCTAGACTTGCAAACAAGGTTTGTAAGTTAAATCGATCCATTTATGGATTGAAGCAAGCATCACGGTCATGGAACCAGCGTTTTGATGAGATCATAAAAGAATATGATTTCGTGCAAAACGCATATGACCCTTGTGTATACAAGAAGGTTAGTGGGAGAGCACTTACTTTTATTGTCCTTTATGTCGACGACGTATTGCTTATAGGCAATGACATTCCCATGCTAACGTCGGTGAAAGCTTGGCTTTCATTAAAATTCTCCATGAAAGATCTGGGAGAAGCAGCCTTTATTCTTGGAATAAAGATCTACAGGGATAGATCTAGAAAGCTGCTTGGACTCTCCCAGAGTACATACATTGATAAAGTGTTGAAGCGATTCAACATGGAACAATCCAAGAGGGGATTGGTTCCAGTGGTACGTGGTACCTCTCTGTCTAAAGACATGTGTCCTAAGACTCAGGAAGAGAGAGACCACATGAGTTGGATACCGTTCGCCTCGGCAGTCGGATCGATCATGTATGCCATGATATGTACACGACCTGATGTCTCATATGCTTTGAGCATGTGTAGTCGCTATCAGGCCGATCCAGGTGAAGGTCACTGGATAGCAGTTAAGAATATCCTTAAGTATCTTAAACGAACTAAGGATGCTTTCTTAATTTATGGAGGTGGAGAACTTGCGGTATCTGGGTATACCGATGCAAGTTTCCAAACCGACAAGGATGACTACAAGTCGCAATCCGGGTACATTTTTTGCTTGAATAACGGAGCAGTGAGCTGGAAATCTTCCAAGCAAGATACTGTTGCCGATTCAACAACAGAAGCGGAGTACATCGCTGCATCTGAAGCAGCAAAGGAGGCAGTTTGGATCCAAAAGTTCCTAATCGGATTAGGAGTAGTTCCGTTAGCAGCTGAGCCCGTTCCATTGTATTGTGACAATAACGGGGCTATAGCACAGGCTAAGGAACCAAGGTCTCATCAACGGTCCAAGCATGTTCTTCGACGTTATCATCTGATTCGGGAGATTATACATCGTGGCGATGTAAAGGTCGAGAAGGTCACATCAGATGACAACATTGCAGATCCGCTGACGAAGGCTGTTCTTCAGCAAGTTTTTGAACGACACATACATAGTTCGGGTATTAGATGCTTGAGTGACTGGCTATAGGCCAAGTGGGAGATTGTTAGACATTATGTCCCATAGCGTCACTGTTTGTAAATGATATTGTATTATTGTACAAAATTAACTATGTGATAATGAAATTGCCTTTTGCCGTTTTGTAATATTATTTACTTTGATTTATAAATGGCGAAAGTCCATATGATTAGTACCTGGACTGAGAATGATATGAGACAGTATCAGTCCCCAAAGGTTTAATCATTAAATATCCCTAGCCGTAGTATTATCGAGACTGGACATCGATAATGCGGAATAGACTAGTATTGCGCTTGTGCACGTTGTGAGGGCACAACGGCATAGTTCTCATATATTTAAGTATTGGATACTTATGCAAGTGCGATAGGAGGTTGTGTTTTACCGATGGTACGGAAAACAGCTTCGCTCTGGATAGACCCCGCGGAATCCCATTGGTAGTATGTCTGCGTGTCTATGGGAGGCCGCATCAGGGTAGGTGTATATGGTCTTAACCTGAGACTCACATCGCTAGTACTTGCGACAATCGGTAAACTTTGGTTTTGGTGGTTGGGAACCTTAACCGGTTCTGTGTACACCTCTTCTGGGTTTATCGAGAATCGTAGTGTACTGGATGTGATGTCAAGATGGAAGTATCGCTTCAGACATATGGAGGCGATGATCACGCAGGACACAAAACTAGTACTCTATAAAAGGTTGCAACCGTCGGGACAATATGACCAGGTCAGGATTGTCCGATTTAAAGAGACTAGTTGCTTGATGTCCGATATATGTTTCGTACGGGGCAGACACATCTCCAGCCCCAGGCCTAGCATATGATCATCCGATACTGGATCGATGTACGCAATACTACGGTATACTACGCTTGATATAGATCTTATATTCCTATACGAATATTTCTGGAGAATTGGGTAGGCATGGCGCTTTGCTAGAAGCCAACCTTGTCTTGTGAATCGGTAAGAACGTAGTACGAGGTACGTGCGTGTTCGGATTATCCGACGACCGTATTCACTGCCAACATATCCGGAGATCTCTTGGGTCGCTTCCTGAAGATTCACCTATGATATTTGATTCGAACTTAATTAATCTTGGATTAATTGCGGAGAAACTTTATCTCGGATAAAGTGCCTTATTTAGAGAGAGAGAACGATTATTTGGAATTAATCAGTAAAATTATTATATTCGATATAATAATTAAAATTCGATTTCGACGCGAAATTAAAATTAGATTTTAATTCGGGCATACGAGTTAATTTAGAATTAATTCGTTAGCGACGTAAATAATAATTTCGCTAGGAGCGATTATTTATTTAAATTCGATTTAATTAACGTCGCAACGCAAGTTCGGTATTTCGGAAATATCGAACCCGAACGCGTGAGTGGACGTGGGCCCACTTTCATTTGGAAACGTGTGGGGCCCACTTGACACATGTCATTATATGTATTATTTTATTGATAATACATTGCATGGTGATAGTGTATAATACACTCTAATGTTATGCATGGAATTTGAGTGTTTGACACTCTAAGCCTTTGCATGGCTTGTGTCATAGATTTATTATTATTTAATAAATATTATGGCATAAATATAAATTGATTTTTGGTATCAAAATCAATTAAGAAAATCCTCTCTTCTCTCTCTTTTCTTGACCGAAAACCTGAAACAGTTTTGGTCTCCATTTTCTTCCATTTTGGTTGCCAAAAGCTTGAAGAAAAGGTTGTTGTTTGGAACATGCAAGGCTAGCACCTTCAAAGGGATCAAAAGAGGTGATAGGGAAACCATCATAGAGCAATGAATACACAAAGTTTGGTGCTTTCTTCTTCTTGTCTTCCTTGGCCGAACCTAATCTACCTTGGAGCTTCCATTTGGTTTGATTTTTCTTCATCAACATAGCATTGTAAGTATGATTCCGCCATACTTCATGTTTATATATATTCTTTGTTGTATTTCATGTATGCTTAATCTTTTCTTGGGACATATTATAGAAACCAACACAAGCAACTCTTTTTCAGTGGTTGTGTAGTTGAGCTGAGCTTCATTCAAAGTTCTGCTGGAGTAGTAAATGGTACGGAAAACTTTTGCTTTGTGTTGTCCCAAAACTGCTCCTACAGCAAAATCACTAGTATCGAACATCACTTCAAATGGAAGGGTCCAGTCTGGTGCTACGATGATGGGGGCAGAAATGAGCTTCTGTTTTAAGATCTCAAAAGCTTTATGACATTCTTTGGTGAAGTTGAAAGGCACATCCTTCTCCAGAAGATTGCATAGCAGTTTAGCAATCTTGGAAAAGTCTTTGATAAATCTCCTGTAAAAGCCAGCATGTCCGAGAAAGCTCTGAATCCCTTTGACAGATGTTGGTGGAGGTAGTTTTTCAATTGTATCGATCTTTGCTTTGTCTACCTCGATTCCTTTTTGTGAGATCCGGTGTCAAAGGACAATGCCTTCTTGCACACTGATGTGGCATTTCTCCCAATTGAGTACCAGGTTGGTATCTTCACACCTTTGTAGCACTTGTTCCAGATTTTACAAGTAGTGGTCGAAAGAATCTCCAAAGACAGAGAAGTCATCCATAAAAACCTCCATGCTCTGCTCCAGCATGTCTGAGAAGATGGCCATCATGCAACGCTGAAATATGGCAAGGGCATTACATAATCCAAATGGCATCTTACGGAAAGCAAAAGTACCATACGAACATGTAAAGGTAGATTTCTCTTGATCTTCTTGGGCGATGGCAATCTGAATATACCCTGAATATCCGTCCAAAAAGTAATAGAATTCATGTCCCGCCAGTCTGTCTAGCATCTGATCAATGAATGGCAACGGAAAATGATAATTCCTTATTGTTTTGTTCAACTTCCGATAGTACATGCATACTCTCCATCCAGTCAAGGTTCTTGTTGGAATCAGCTCGTTCTTTTCATTTGTGACTATATTAATTCCTCCTTTCTTCGGCACACACTACATAAGACTCACCCAACTGCTAATTTCTTTCTTCACGACCTCCTTCATTATTGGATTGAGTCTCCGTTGATGCTCCACTGTGGTTTTGTACTCATCGTTCATCAGAATCTTGTGTATGTAAAATGATGGACTAATGCCTCGAATGTTTCCTATAGTCCAGCCAATGGCCTTCTTGTGTTTCCGTAACATTCTCAGTAACTTTTCTTCCTGCTCCAATGTTAGCGAAGAAGAAATAATAATAGGTAATTCAGAAGAGTTTCCAAGAAATGCATACTTGAGATGGCTCGATAGTAACTTCAGCTCCAACTGTGGTGGTTCTTTAATCGAAGGCTTGATTCGATCTTTCTTCGGTAGTTCCAGACTTTCCACTAGTGGTGTCGATTTAAATCGGAATGCCTTGTCAAGATAGTTGATACATTCCATGATTTCAGCATCTAGCTCGCTATCAGTCAGGTTGGTCATGCAAGCTTCAAGTTTGTCCGTGGGAATTGCATTAGTATCCTGGATGATACCATCAACAACATCGATTCTGAAACATTCTTCTTCCTTTTCTTCACTCGGAAATTTCATGGCTTTGAAAACATTGAAGGTAATTTCTTGGTCCTCAACTTTCATGGTTAGTTCCCTTTTTTGTACATCAATTACAGTTCGATCTGTAGCCAGAAATGGTCTCCCAAGGATGATAGGAACATCTTTGTCTTCTTCCATGTCAATGATAATGAAATCTGCCGGGAGAATAAGTTTGTCGACTTTGACGAGAACATCTTCAACAACACCCTACGAAAATGTGAGTGTCCTAACAACAAGTTGCAAAGAGACTGAGGTATGCATTGCTTCTCCAATTTGCAGTTTCTTGTAAATAGAAAAAGGCATTAAATTAACACTTGCACCTAAATCACATAAAGCCTTACTGATATAATGTTCTCAAATGTTGCATGGGACAGTAAAACTACTAGGATCTTTCAACTTCGAGGGAAGTTTTCGCTGAATGATGGCGATGTATTCTTCTATCAATGCTGCTGTCTCGTAATCTCCCAATCTCCATTTTCTTGAAAGAATGTCTTTCATGAATTTAAAATAACCGGGCATTGCTTCCAAGGCTTCTGCAAATGGGATGTTGATGTGCAGCTTTTTGAAAACCTCCAAGAATCGAGCAAATTGCTTATCCAATTTGTTTTTCTGAAGATGCTGTGGAAAATGTGGAGGTGGAGTGATTCTTTCTATTTCTTTTTCCTATGCTTCTTTTTCCTCCATCTGTTACTATGCTTCTTTTGGAACTTCTTCAATGGATGCCTTAATTCCAACGTCTTTATTGATCTCAGTACCACTTTTCAAAGTAATGGCTTGACATTGCTTATTTCCTCGATTCCTTAGATTTGGTTCTGTGTTGCTAGGAAGATTTCCTAGCGGTCTGTAACTCTGGGCATTGGCCAATTGTCCAATTTGATTCTCCAGTGCTTTGATAGAAGCTGATTGGCTTTGAAACATAACTTTATATATTTTTTTAACTGATCTAGCAATTCTGCCATTATGGTTCTTTTTTATGCTCTTGGACTTTGTTATGCTGTTGGAATCCAGGTGGTGGATTGTTCTTTTGTCCTGAATTGTTGCCCTATGAAAAGTTGGGATGATTCATCCACCCTGGGTTTTAGGTGTTGGAATACGGATTGTTCCCCTGTCTGTTGAAATTATTGACAAAATTCACCGTCTCTTCGGGTAAGGTTGGCTCCGGTGCTCCTCTATATGGTGAACTAGTGGCTCCAATGTTACTTTATGTGCTGAGAGTCTCCATGAATTTGCATATCTGATCCAGCTTGGCACTGACTGCTATATTTGCTCCAACTTCATAAATTCTTGCAATTCTCTGGATCATGCTCCTTTCTGTTGGCCACAATGAATTGTTGTTGGCCATTTCTTCAATTAGGTCCCAGGTTTGATCTTCTCATTTTGCCATCAAAGCTCCTCCAACAGCAGCATCAATTGTGGTTCTCATTAATCCAGAAAGTCCACTATAGAAAGTTTGGACTTGAAGCCATTGATGAGTGGTAATTATATCACTATTTCCCACTCATTTGACCTAATATTTTGTTTAGTTTCTCGAGTTTTATGAACATTTTGATATGTTTTTATTTATTTTGTAGATAAAAATAATATTGGGACTTAATGGAATCAACCTGGGGCTAAAATGATGAAATCTGGAGGAAAAGAAGGTCAAAAATGAAATTTACTATACGCATCACGAAGTGTAGTCCTAAATTCCAGTTTTGCGCAAGTTTCGTATTTTGGCCATAACTTTTTCATCCGATATCCGAATGAGTTGATTCAAATTACAGATTAAAGAAGACTCGAAGATCTACAATTGAAAGTCAAAATAATTTCGATTTCTGAAGATTCCATGATCGAAATTGATGAACAAAGTAGTATATTTTGTGTAATTACTATGGTCATTTTCAAAATATAAAATAAAATAAATAAAATATAAAATAAAATAAATAAAATATAAAAATAAAAATTGTCAAACATGTTTGGTGCCATGTTTGTTGGAGTGTTTGGTGGAGCAATTGGTGGAGAAATTGGTGGAAGCCTTTAGATTTTCCTATAAATACGAAGCCATTTCATTTGTAATTCTCATGCTTTCCTTAGGTTTTTATAAGGAATTTAAGGATTGCATCTTGTTTGTATTTATTTTCAGTATTTAATTTATGCATTTTTATTTTCAGTAACAGTAGTAATTTCTTTTCTTCTATTTTCTTCTATGTTTAGTAGTAAGATTTTCGCTGGGGAAGGGTGAAGCTTTTATTACTTTAATTTAGATTAATCTCCCTTAGTTATAAGATGGAAATTATAATTCAAACAAAAAGGATTACCGCCTTAATGGCTGGTTTTATTTATTTGGCATAATGTGACATTGCCTATATGACTAGTCTTTATGTGACAGATAATTACCGCCTATATGGCTGGTTTATGATCAAATAATGATACCGTCTTTATGGCTGGTTGAACTTAAACAAAATCTGACTTAGTGAGGATACTACATATATGGCTGGTGGTAATATCACTGATAAATTCTATATGATAGTAAAGGAGATTTCTAAATTATAATTAGTAAAGGTGGATCCCTCAACCCTAGCATTTTATTTTTATTCTAGGAAAGTGATGAAACATAATATTCACACACTTAATAATTGGTTTTCTTTTTTATGGGTAAATCTTTAGTTTGTTTATTGAGTCTTAAGCTTAATGCTTCTTGTTAACTGGCCATTAATAAGATTGATTTGGTAAAACTAAAATGAACTTGACGAAGGGATTTTAGGTTTCAGCCTTAGATTCAATAGCCCACGATCTTCCTTGAGGATAGATAACCCTTAATTGATTTCCTTATAGGATAGACATAAACCTGTCGGGCGGGGGTAGCCACTATTGGAACTTGAACTTAATGAATCCAAGTAATTTGGTTGACATAGAAATATGGTTCAATTGGGTTATACTGGGTATTTTCATCTGACCATCGATAAAGGCTTTTGCATATCTTCGTGTTCCAGGTTAGCAAACTAATTTATTACACATATATAAGGGAATCAATTCATCTTTAGAAGAATATTGTGTGGAATCACGACCTAGATATTTTGAGTATTTTGTTTATTTTCCTTAGTATTTTCTTTTGTACTTTTATTTTTTAATTTATTTAGCAAACCTACATTCAACCAACTAAAAGCAATCAATCCATTTTCCCATTATTTAGATACTTGTAAATAAATAGTATCAATAGTTAATAACAACAATAGGAATTAAGTCCTCATGGAATCGATATTTTTATACTACTTGAATGATACGTGCGCTTGCGTTATTCGCGTGTGATTACGCACCGGTCAAGTTTTTGGCACCATTGCCGGTGACTTATTTTTCTTGAGTTATTAATTTTGAAGCTATCTAATTTACTTGTATCTAATTTTCTTTATTTTTTCTATAATTTATATTTCTTTATTTTATTTTTCAGGTGGTTGACATGGATCTTTATTGGGAGATTGAGAGATTACGATCTTTACTAGAAGAAGATACACCCAAATTAGAGAGCGGCAGTCTGGTTTTTTGAGTCCTGTTGTCCAGCCAAACACTTATCCATGGATGCGAGAACCAAGCAATACTACATTCGCTCATCAAAATGCAATGGGGAGATGTGAGATATGCGATGGTAACCACCCGAGCAATCATTGCATATACATTTCAGAGTGGTAAAATTATCGGAATCAATCAAGGTACGAGGAACCAACATATTTCACGGAACAACATTTTCCTTCTTATCCACCATCCATCTACGATCTTCAACAACAACCAGAACTATCAGAAGAAGATTAGATGATTCACATGCTCCAAGATTGGTTCGAGGAATGGGAAGCTCAATTTGATGCACAAGTTCAGAGTCAAGTGGAATCCATACAGAGAATGATAGATCAAATTAAATACCTAGAATCTCATAATGACACCTTAATAGAGGAAAATACTGAGCAGTATCAACAACCAGAGATAATAGTTCAGGAGCCCAAACCAGCAAAGTCTATGTTTGATTTTTATTATTCGGACTCTGACGAGGATGAAGAAGTTGAGCTGTTTGTACCAACAAAAATTGAGGGTGAAACTTTCCATCCTCAAAATGAAGATCTTGGAGCATGTTTTCCACTATTATTTAAAGAAGATCTACCTGTGTCAGTCACATCAGAGGATGAAGACCTAAAAATTAGACACATCTTTACATCCTTATATTGATACTAATGGAGCATACATTTCAAAGATGACAGATGAAGAGCAAATGAGGAAATTTTAAAATTCATCTGTGAAGAAAAGGTGGAGAAGGAGCAAGAAGCAGAGCAAATGGAGGAGCAAATGTCAGACCTTATTGACGATCCAGTACATTCATGGGAAACATCGCTGTACTGGGGATTACATATCAGAGACATCGCCCAGAAACTTGACAGAAAGAAACTTCCATTCAAAGTCAACCACCATACAAGACCTCCTGATTTTCTTTCTTTCTTTTCAGGAACCACTGGAGCAACAAAGGTTAAAAAGGTGGCACGATCACTGAATGAGACAAAATTATTTTTGTCACCTTACCGTTGGAATAGACCCTTCAAAAGCAACGCTCATGAAATTGTGTTTAATCGGACATCCAAAACGATGCTAAAACCTCATTGTCAAATGGATTTCAGTCACGTCTGACTGAAGACCGAAAATTTAGCGCTAGCAGGGAGGCAACCCATGTAATTTGTTTTAATTTATGTTTTCATAATTTTTGTATACATATTGTAGAGTTTTTAATTTTGTGTGTTAATATTTCAGGGAAAAGCACAAACGGAGCATTTTAAGACAGAAGGAATGGTGTTTGGCAATCACAAAAAGGAAAGACAATTCATTAGAGATGGCTGAGTAAGGAATGAATTCTTGAGACGCATCTTAATGAATTTATACCAAGCTATTGGAGTATTGAGTACACAATTCTGTTGCCTTAATAATTGCTTTGATTTGCTTTTCTTTTGTTATTTTCTTTTATTTTCGGCGACAAGATCTATACTTTCACAATTTATTTTAATGTTCAATGTCATTTGACAGGTACTAGTGCTATTTTTACTCACCCATTTCAGGATCTATAAATTTAGTTTTACATTTCTCTCTTCAATACATCAAGATATACATCCAAATAAGATAGAGAAAATTGAAGCAACTTCACAGCAGCGAGTTAAGCGAATTTGTGTTTTCTATCGATCCAACTCTAGTAACAAACCAGAATTCATTGAGGCTGCAAAGGAATTGGGGATAGTCATAGCAGAATGAAATATTCACTAGTATATGGCGGTGGCAATCTTGGATTGATGGGAAGCATTTCAAAAGCCGTTCAGGAGGGTGGCGGTCAAGTTTTGGGAATCATCCCAAAACCCTTGGCGGAGGCGAATCTCATAGGACCATCAAACGGAGAGGAACTGATTGTGCGAGGCATGTCAGAGCGACTGGTGGAAATGATTAACCGTGCATACGCTTTTATTTCTTTGTCATGAGGCTTAGGCACATTAGAGGAAATTTTTATAGTGCTATCTTGGGTGAACTTGAACATACACCAGAAACCGATTGGGCTTTTTAACGTTGAGGGTTTATGATTTTCTTTGTGTGTTTTCTAATGATGCCCAGAGAAATGGGTTCGTGACAAAACCAATGAAAGAACTCATTTTTACTACCAGAACTGCCCCGGATCTAATTGACCAAATCTTAGCATTTGAACCACAAATTGACCCTATCCTTTCCAAGATAAAATGGTCCGAGGATGATCATGGCAAGAAGCATCGGATAAATCTAGATTTTAATCTTTAATTCCCTTTCTAGATGTAACATTTTAGTTAACCAAGTATGATCTTCTAAACTCTTCCTCTACTGTTTAAGACATTGGGGACAATGTCTCATTTAGGTTTCAGGGAGGGGAATAGTTGATTAGTATCATGTTTATTTTGTGTTCTTTTATTAGATTTTTAGTCCAAATTTTTTTCAAAAAATACAAAAAAATTGAAAAATTTTACAAAAATTAAAAAAATATTATATGCTTTTATTTTTATTTTGATTAATCAGGTGAAATTGGTGTGAGATAGCTGTGTAAGGAGTTTCCACTCTTGATACGTATCTCAAACCTATTTTTGGAACAAGTTAATTTTTGTTTATTTCCTTTTGAATTATTTAATTTGTGAATTCTCCATAAAACTGACTAAAATGAATCTTCATATGCTCAGTTGGCAGGTATTATCAACATGCATAGTAACATGTCTTTGTTTAATTTGGAGGAAGCATCTAAAAAAAGCGATGAGGAAAAAAAAAGAAAAAAAAAGTGTGAAAAAAAAAACGTATGAGATCCGAGTTATTAAGTCTGTAGGGTGTTTTAACACCTAGTGCCATAAAACTAACTGGTTTGAGAGTCACTGGCCTAAAGCTCGCTACATGGATCGAAGATGCTGTAAAAAATATATATATATCTGAAGTCTGATAAATTAAGTACGTAGGGGTGTCTTAACACCTAGTGCCCTAAAGCCAACTGGTTTGGGAGTCACTGACCTAAAGCTCGCTACACAGATGGAGATATTGTATATAAATTAAAAAAATCAAAAAGAAAGAAAAAATCAGAAAAATTATTCCATTGCTATAAAAAGGTGTGAATTCTGATAAACTTTATAACAAAAAATATTACTCTCTTCTCAGCTGCACTTGTGACTATTATGGGCGAAAATGAGTTGATTAATATTTTGTTGGCTGTGTATATGGAGAATGGTAAATATAATCGGAGAATTCACTTATTCGGTAATTTAGAAAGAAAAAAAACAACTAGTAACTTGGAGTAGAAGTTTCACCTGTTTAGTCACCAACTTCTTTATTCTCTTTTCCCTTGTCTTTTTACTTTTTTGTGCATTAGTTTTACTATCTTTTTACTTTTGTAAAATGTTTGTGGGTATCATTGCTGTAAACCCTCACGAGATTACAACTTGTCCACTAGAGACACCTAGGGGTTTTAAAGGCTTGTTCCATATGTTAAATGCAACCGTGATTCCTACGAAAGTGGCTTAGCTTAAGTTTATTTTTATGTTATTTCGTGTTTTCCTCGAGGACTAGCAAAATGTTAGGTTTAGGGGTGTGATGAGTGGTAATTATATCAATATTTCCCACTCATTTGACCTAATATTTTGTTTAGTTTCTCAAGTTTTATGAACGTTTTGATATGTTTTTATTTATTTTACAGATAAAAATAATATTGGGACTTAATGGAATCAACTCGGGACTAAAACGATGAAATTCGGAGGAAAAAAAATGTCAAAAACGAAACTTACTATACGCGTCACGAAGTGTAGTCCTAAATTCCAATTTTGCGTAAGTTTCATATTTTGGCCATAACTTTTTCATCTGATATCCGATTAAGCTGATTCAAATTGCAGATTAAAGAAGACTCGAAGATCTACAACTTTCAAGTCAAAATAATTTTGAATTCTGAATTTTCCATGACCGCAATTGATGAACAATACAGTATATTTTGTGTAATTAATATAGTCATTTTCAAATTATAAAATAAAAATAAATAAAATATACAAATAAAAATTGTCAAACATCGGTGCCATGTTTGATGCCATGTTTGGTGCCATGTTTGGTGGAGTGTTTGGTGGAGCAATTGGTGGAGAAATTGGTGGAAGCCTTTAAATTTTCCTATAAATACCAAGCCATTTCATTTGTAATTCTCATGCTTTCCTTAGGTTTTTGTAAGGAATTTAAGGATTGCATCTTATTTTTATTTATTTTCAGTATTTATTTATGCATTTTTATTTTCAGTAATAGTAGTAATTTCTTTTCTTCTCTTTTCTTCTATGTTTAGTAGTTAGATTTTCGCCGCGGAATGGTGAAGCTTTTATTATTTTAATTTAGATTAATCTCCCTTAGTTATAAAATAGAAATTATAATTCAAACTAAAAGGATTACCGCCTTAATGGCTAGTTTTATTTATTTGGCATAATGTGACACCGCCTATATGGCTGGTCTTTAGGTGACAGATAATTACCGCCTATATGGCTGATTTATGATCAAATAATAATACCGCATTTATGGCTGGTTGGACTTAATCAAAATCTGACTTAATGAGGATACTGCATATATGGCTGGTTGATAATATCACAGATAAATTTTATATTATAGTAAGGGAGATTTCTAAATTATAATTAGTAAAGGTGGATCCCCCAACCCCAGTATTTTATTTTTATTATAGGAAAGTGACGAAACACAATATTCACACACTTAATAATTGGTTTTCTTTTTTATGGGTAAATATTTAGTTTTTTTATTGAGTCTTAAGCTTAATACTTCTTGTTAACTGGCCATTAATATGATTGATTTGGTAAAACTAAAATGAACTTGACGAAGGGATTTTAGGTTTCAACCTTAGATTCAATAGCCCACGATCTTCCCTGAGGATAGATAACCCTTTAATAGATTTCCTTACAAGATAGTCTGTCGGGCGGGGGTAGCCACTATTGGAACTTGAACTTAATGAATCCAGGTAATTTGGTTGACATAGACATATGGTTCAATTGGGATATACTGGGTATTTGCATCTGACCATCGACAGAGGCTTTTGCAGATCTTCGTGTTCCAGGTTAGCAAACTGATTTATTACACATATATAAGGGAATCAATTCATCTTTAGAAAAATATTGTGTGGAATCACGACCCTATATATTTTGAGTCTTTTGTTTATTTTCCTTAGTATTTTCTTTTGTACTTTTATTTATTTATTTATTTAGCAAACCTACATTCAACCAACCAAAAGCAATCAATCCATTCTCCCTTTAATTAGATACTTATAAATAAATAGTATCAATAATTAATAACAATAATAGGAATTAAGTCCTCGTGGGATCGATATTTTTATACTACTTGAACGATACATGCGCTTGCGTTATTCGCGTGTGATTACACACCGGTATGCCATTTTGGAATCTCATGTTGAGGACATTTCCGGAGCAAGTCTTTGTACCTTTCCCAAGCTTTGTAGAGAGTCTCTGAATCATGTTGTATAAAATATGTGATGTCATTCCTTATTTTTACTGTTCTGGCTGGTGGAAAATACTTTGCAAGGAATTTGGTGGCTAGATTGTTCCATGTTGTGATGGTACCTGCTGGTAGTGAATGTTGCCAAGCCTTTGCTCTGTCTTTCAAGGAATATGGAAAAACTCGCAGTCTCATTGCTTCTTCAGCTCCACGGTTGTAATTGAAAGTGCCGCAAACTTCCAGGAAGTTGCTGATATGGGCATTAGGTTCTTTCGTTGCATTCCTCTAAAATTGAACTGACTGCTGAATCATCTGAATGCATGTTTTGATGTCACACGCATTTGCTCATAAGGGAGAAAGTACAATACAGGAAATGAAGCCGTCAACCACCAGAATGGTTCTGTCTCGAATGGGAATTGGTGGTGCAATTCCAAAGGTTCAGGTTCCATGTTGATGATTGCTTCTTGGCCTTCTTGTCTTTCTCTTCTCAATTTTCTGATGGTTCTTTCAATTTTTGCGTCAAGCGGTCGGATTTCAAAGCTTCTAGTTCGTCTCATGTAATGTCTGAGAACCTGAAACACAAGAAAAAAGGCAACGGTGCAAAAAACTTCACCGGCGTGTAATCACATGCGTATAATGCAAGCGCATGTATCGTTCAAGTAGTATAAAAAGTATCCATCCCACGAGGATTAAAACCTATGCTATTAATTTTATGAGGCCAAATGATTACTAGTATCTAACAAATTGATTTTTTGATAGGGATTGTGACTTACAAATTAAATTTAAAACAAGTAAATAAAATTTACACGAAAGTAAACTAAAGAAAAATTCAATATTAATAAACTATCCAGGGTTGTGATTTATTCCAATATTATTCAAAGATGAAGTGGTTATCTTACAGTTGGGTAATATATTGGTTTATTAACCTGGAACACGAAATTATGTAAAATCCTATTCTGATGGTCAATTACAAATACCCAGTGTAACCTAATTAATCATATTCCTATGTAATTAAGTTATTTGAATTCATTAAGACTAAGTTCCAATTATGGATACCCCGCCCGACAGATATATTCCTATCCTGTAAGGAAATCTATTAAATGGTCATCTATCCTCAAGGAAGATCGTGGGTTATTGAGTCTAAGGTATTAAACCTAAAATCCCTTTTCCAAGTTCATTTTAAGTTTACCGAATCAATCTTATTAATGGCCAGTTAACAAGAAGCATTAAAATTAAGGCTCAATAAATAAACCTTTATATTACCCAACCATAATCTAATCCCTTATAAACTAGTGATATTGGAATTCATCACAACCCTAGATAACTAACTTAGTTATGACACATAACTAGAGCTAATAAAAACTTAAAAATAAAAGACATAAAGTAAAATGCTGAAAAGTAAATGCGGTAAAGTAAATACTGAAAAGTAAAATTACAATAAAATAAATTGCTAGGGTTAAAGGATATACTTTTACTACTATTAATTTAGATATCTCCCTTAATATAATATATTAACTTGTGATAATTTTACCAACCAGCCACATAGGCGGTTGACCGGCGTAATCACACGCGTATAATGCAAGGGCATGTATCGTTCAAATAGTATAAAAATATCGATCCCACGAGGACTTAATTTCTACTGTCGTTATTATTATTGATACTATTTATTTACAGGTATCTAATTAAAGGGATAAGGGATTGATTACTTTTTGTTGGTTGAATGTGGATTTGCTAAATAAATAAATAAAGACACAAAAGAAAATAGAAAGGAAAAATAATTAAAAGACACAAAACTCTAGGGTTATTATTCCAGCAATATTATTCTAATGATGAATTGATTCTCTTATATATGTGTAATAAATTAGTTTGCTAACCTGGAACACGAAGATGTGCAAAAACATCTTCCGATGGTCAGATGCAAATACCCAAAATAACCCAATTAATAATATTTCTATGTTAATCAGTTACCAGAATTCATTAAGTTCAAGTTCCAATTATGGCTACCCCTGCCCGACAGGTATATTCCTATCCTGTAAAGAAATCTATTAAAGGGTTATCTATCCTCAAGGAAAATCGTTAATTATTGAATCTAAGGTTGAAACCTAAAATCCATTTTCCAAGTTCATTTTAAGTTTACCACATCAATCTTATTGGTGATCAGGCAACAAGAAGCATTAAGCTTAAGATTAAATAAACAAACTAAAGAATTACCCGATATATAATTAAATCAATTATTAAGCATGTGAATATTGTGTTTCATCACTTCCCTAGAATAAAAATAAAATATTGGGGGTTTGGGATCCACCTTTACTGTTTCTAATTTAGAAATCTCCCTTACTATAATATAGAATTTATCAGTGATATTACCAACCAGCCATATAGGCGGTATCCTCATTATATCAGATTTTAATTAAGTCTGACCGACTATAAATGCGGTATTATTATTTGATTATAAACCAGCCATATAGGCAGTAATTATCTGTCACATAAAGACCAGTCATATAGGCGATGTCACATTATGCCAAATAAATAAAACCAGCCATTAAGGCGGTAATCCTTTTAGTTTGAATTATAATTTCCATCTTATAGCTAAGGAGATTAATCTAAATTAAAATAATAAAAGCTTCACCATTCCCCAGCGAAAATCTAACTACTAAACATAGAAGAAAATAGAAGAAAAGAAATTACTACTGTTACTGAAAATAAAAAATGCATAAATTAAATACTGAAAATAAATACAAACAAGATGCAATCCTTAAATTTCATAAAAAAAACCTAAGGACAGCATGAGAATTATAAATTAAATGGTTTGGTATTTATAGGAAAATCTAAAGGCTTCCACCAATTTCTCCACCAAACACTCCACAAAATCCTCCACCAAACACTCCACAAAATCTTCCACCAAACATGCCGCAAGACACTCCACAAAACACTCAACCAAACACTCCACCAAACATGCAATCATGTTTTGTGGAAGTTTTACAATTGTAAATTGTCATTTTCCATTTTTTTTTAATGACTTTAGTAATTATACAAAACATATTGGATTATTCATTAATTTCGGTCTTGAAAACTTCGGAATTCGAAAATATTTCAAATTACAAAGTTGTAGATCTTTGAGTCCTCTTTAATCTGCAATTTGAATCAGCTCAATCGGATATCGGATGAAAAAATTTATGGCTAAAATACCAAACTTGTGCAAAATTGGAATTTAGGACTACACTTCGTGACGTGTACAGTAAATTTTCATTTTTAACATTTTTTCCTCCGGATTTCATCGTTTTAGCCCCGAGTTGATTCCATTAAGTCCCAATATTATTTTTATCTGTAAAATAAATAAAAACACATCAAAATGTTAATAAAAGTCAAGAAACTATATAAAATATTAGGTTAAATGAGTGGGAAATATTCATATAATTAAAATAACATAAACATCTTTAAAATAAAATTAAGCTAAGCCAATTTCGTAGGGATCACTGTTGCATTAGCATATGCAACAAGCCTTTAAACCCCTAGGTGTCCCTAGTGGACAAGCTGTAGTCTCGTGAGGGTTTACAGAAATGATACCCACAAACATTTGATAAAAGTGACAAGATAGTAAAAACTAGTGCACACAAAAGCAAAAAGACTAGAGAAAAGAGAATAAAGAAGTTAGTAACTAAACAGGTGAAACTTCTACTCCAAGTTAGTAGTTGTTTTCTTTCTTTATAAATTACCGAATAAGTAAATTCTCCGATTATTTTTACCATTCTCTATATACACAGTCAACAAAATATTAATAAACTCATTTTGCCCACAATAGTCACAAGTATAGTTGAAAAGAGAGTAATATTTTTGTCCCAAAATATATCAGAATTCACACCTTTTTTAAGCAATTGAATAATTTTTCTAATTTTTCTGATTTTTTTTCTAGATTTTTGATTATTTTTTTTAATTTATATACAATATCTTCCATATATAGCGAGCTTTGGGTCAGTGACTCCCAAATCAGTTGGTTTTAGGGCATTAGGTGTTAAGACACCCCTACGGACTTAATTACTCAGACTTAGATATATATTTTTTTGGCAACATCTTCGATCTATTTAACGAGCTTTGGGCTAGTGACTCCCAAACCAGTTGGCTTTAGGGCACTACGTATTAAGACACCCATACAAACTTAATAACTCGGATCTCAGACATTTTTTTTTTCTTTTTTTTCCTCCATTGCCATTTATAGATACTTCCTCTAATTAAACTAGAGCACTGAATATTACAAACTTTTCAATTACAGCTCATGTCCGTATGTTACCATGCATGTTGATAATACCTGTCAACTGAGCATATGATGATTCATTTTAGTCAGTTTTATGGAGAATTCACAAATTAAATAATTCAAAAGGAAATAAACAAAAATTAACTTGTTTCGAAAATGAGTTTGAGATATGTATCAAGATTGAAAACTCCTTACACAACTATCTCTCACAAATTTCACCTGATTAATCAAGTTAAAAATAAAAACACAGATTATTATAATTTTTTTTAATTTTTGTAAAGTTTTTCAATTTTTTTTAATTTTTCAAAAAATTTTGGACTAAAAATCTAATAAAAATAACAAAAAATAAATAAGATACTAATCAACTATTCCATCCCCCAAACCTAAATGAGACATTGTCTCCAATGTCTTAAACAATAGAAGAAGAGTTTAGAAGATCATACCTGGTTAACTGAAATTCTATGAAAAAAATTACCGATTAATATCTATGTCTAATTTACGCTTCTTACCACGATCGCTATCTGACCAGTTCAACTTGGAAAGAATGGGGTCGATTTTTGGTTCAAAGGTTAATATTTGGTCAATTAATTCCTCGGCCTTTGTTGCAGTTAGGAAAATATCTTGTACTGATTTTGTGACGAACTCATATCTTTTGGCTTCCGCAAGAAATGCAAACAGAAATTGAAAAAAATGATCAATATTGAGTAATCCAATGGGCTTCCGATGAATGTTCAAGTGCGCCCATGATGCCACTGTGAATATTTCTTCAAACAT
Source organism: Zanthoxylum bungeanum (assembly GCA_019454045.1). Classification (NCBI taxonomy): domain Eukaryota; kingdom Viridiplantae; phylum Streptophyta; class Magnoliopsida; order Sapindales; family Rutaceae; genus Zanthoxylum; species Zanthoxylum bungeanum. Next base: position 43,490 of record SKCR01009083.1, read on the forward strand.
TATGAACCCACCTAGTAAAGCAATAAACGCATCAATAGTATTGACCATTTCAAGGAGTTTCTCAGACATCCCCGAGACAATGCGTTCTTCTCCATTTGTTTTTCTGATTATGTGTTCGTCCGCCAAAGTTTTTGAAATGATTCCTAAAACGTGACCGCCACCCTCCTGAACGATATTTGAAATGCTTTCCATCAATCCTAGATTGCCACCGCCGTATACTAGATGTATATTTTGCTCTGCTATGACTCTCCCCAATTTGTTTGCAGCCTCAATGAACTCTGGTTTATTACCAGAGTTGGATCCATAGAAAACACAAATTCGCTTGACTCGCTGCTGTGAAGTTGCTTCTATTTTCTCTCTCTTATTTGGATGTATATTTGGATGTGTCGAAGAGAGAAATGTAGAGCTGAATTTATAGAACCTGAAAATGGGTGAGTAATAGTAGCACTGGTACCTGCCAAATGACAATTATTAGATGAACGTTAAAATAAATCATGAAAAGTTAAAAAGTTTATATAAAGTCAAAAGGTTTAGATCTTGTTAGCGAAAATAAAGGAAATAAAAATAGAAAAGCAAATCAAAGCAATTATTAAGGCAACAGAATTGTGTACGCAATACGTCACTAACTTAGTATAAATTCATAAGGATGTGTCTCAAGAATTCATTCTTTACTCAACCATCACAAATGAATTAGCTATCTTCTTTGTGATTGCCAAACATAATTCCTTCTGTCTTAAAATTCTCTGTTTGTGCTTTTCCCTATAAAAATATCACACAATATTAAAAACTCTACAACATATATACACAAAATATGGAAACAGAATTTACAACAAATTGCATGGGTTGCCTCCCTTCTAGCGCTAAATTTTTCATCTTCAGCCAGACGTGACTGAAATCCATCTGTTAAGGAGGTTTCTGCATCGTTTTGGATGTCCGATTAAAGATAATCACGTGTGCGTTACTTTTGAAGGGTCTCTTCCAACGATAAAGTGGCAAAAAGAGTTTTGTCCCATTCAGTGCTTGTGCTATCTTTTTTATCTTTGTTGCTCCAATAGTTCCTAAAAAGAAAGAAAGAAAATCAGGAGGTCTTGTATAGTGCTTGACTTGGAATGGGAGTTCCATTCTGTCAAGCTTTTGGGGGATATATTTAATTTGTACTTCCCAAAATAGTGATTTATTAAATTTTGCTCTGCTTCTTTCTCCACATTTTCTTCACATATATATTTTAAAATTTCCGCATTCAGCTATTCATCTGTCATCTGTGAAATGCATGCTTCATAAGTGTCAACCTGAGGCTGTATAGAGATGTCAGATTTTAGGTCTTCATCCTCTGAGGTTTATGTGACTGGCACAGGTAGATCTTCTTCAAACATTAGTGCAATGGAAACTCCAAGATCTTCATTTTGAGGATACAGAATTTCATCCTCAATTTTTGTTAGCACAAACAGCTCAACTTCTTCATCCTCATCAAAATCTGAATAATAAAAATCAAACAGAGACTTAGCTAGTTTGGGCTTCTGAACTGATACCTCTGGTTCTTGATACTGCTCAACCTCTTCCTCTGTTAAGGTGTCATTGTGAAACTCTGAGTACTCGAAGGCTTTATCAGTGTCATTTGCTTCGTAAGATATATAATTCAGGTTTTCTGTCAATCATCTCGCTTGATATGTTATTCTTTGTAAGGTTGTTGCTTGGTCCTCTATTTGATTCTGAAACATTTAAGTCATTGCATCCAACTTTATGTCTTGTTTCTTGAACCAATCTTTAAGAATGTCAATCATCTGATCTTCCTCTGATGGTTCTGGTTCTTGATGAAGATCCTATGTGGATGGTGGATAAGATGGAAAATATGGATCTATGAAATATGCTAGCTCTTCATACCTTGATTGATTCCGATAATTCTGCCACTCTGAAATGTATAAGCATTGATCGCTCGGGTGGTTACCATCGCATATCTCACATCTCCCTATTGCGTTCTGATAAGAAAATGTAGTATTACTTGGTTCTGACATCCAGTGACAGTTGTTGGGCTGGTCAACAGACCTCAGAATACCAGACTGTTGCTCTCTGATTTGGGGTGTATCTTCTTATAATAAAGCTCGTAATCTTTATATCTCCCAATAAAGATCTATGTCAACCACCTGAAAAATAAAAGAAGGAAATACAAATTACAGATAAAAGAAAATTAGATATAAGTAAATTAGATAGCTTTAAAATTAATAACTCAAGAAAAAATAAGTCCCCGGCAATGGCTCCAAAAACTTGACCAGCGTAATCACACGCGTATAACGCAAACACACGTATCGTTCAAGTATTATAAAAATATCGATCCCACGAGGACTTAATTTCTGATGTTGTTATTAATTATTGATACTATTTATTTACATGTATCTAATTAAAGGGAGAAGAGATTGATTGATTTTTGTTGGTTGAATGTGGATTTGATAAATAAAGAAATAAAGACACAAAAGAACATACAAAGGAAAAATAAACAAAAGACACAAAAATCTAGGGTTGTGATTCCACATAATATTATTCTAATGATGGATTGATTCTCTTATATATGTGTAATAAATTAGTTTGCTAACCTGGAACATGAAGATATGCAAAAGCCTCTTCTGATGGTCAGATGCAAATACCCAAAATAACCCAATTAAACATATTCCTATGTTAATCAATTTACCTGAATTCATTAAGTTCAAGTTCCAATTATGGCTACCTCCGCCCGACAGTTATATTCCTATCCTATAAGGAAATCTATTAAAGGGTTATCTATCCTCAAGGAAAATCGTGAGCTATTGAATCTAAGGCTGAAACCTAAAATCCATTTTCCAAGTTCATTTTAAGTTTAACACATCAATCTTATTGGTGATCAGGCAACAAGAAGCATTAAGCTTAAGATTCAATAAAAAACTAAAGAATTACCCGATATATAATTAAATCAATTATTAAACATGTGAATATTGTGTTTGATCACTTCCCTAGAATAAAAATAAAATGTTGGAGGTTGGGGATCCACCTTTACTATTTCTAATTTAGAAATATCCCTTACTATAATATAGAATTTATCAGTGATATTACCAACCAGCCATATAGGCGGTATCCTCATTAAGTCAGATTTTAATTAAGTCTGACCGATCATAAAGGCGGTATCATTTTTTATCCATAAATCAGCCATATAGGCGGTAATCATATTTCATATAAAGACCGACCAAATAGGCGGTGTCATATTATGTCAAATAAATAAAACCAGCCATTAAGGTGGTATAACCTTTATGTTAAATTATAATTTTCATATTATAAATAAGGGAGATTAATCTAAACTAAAATAATAAAAACTTCACCCTTCCCTCAGCGGAAAATTAACTACAAAACATAAAATAAAATAAAATAAAATAAACTACTACTATTACTGAAAATAAAAATGCATAAATTAAATACTGAAAATAAATACAAATAAGATGCAATCCTGAAATTCCTTACAAAACCCTAAGGAAAGTGTTGGAAAATTATGACCCATAGCATCACTATTGTACAGAACATGGTGTTGTTGTACAAATTAACTATATGACAAAGGAAATTGCTCTTTTATCATTTGTAATTGGATTACCGGGATATATAAATGATAAAAGTCCATATGATTAGTTTCAGATTAATAAGATATGGGACAGTATTAATCCACTAAGGTTTAATCTATTGGAATGTATGCCCTAGAGCTACATGTGATGTAAATGGCCTCGTATGTTTTGAAATAAAACGATGCATTATTCATTTATCAAATTGTTTTTTTAATTTTCTCATATTATATATCTTCTTAAATACCCTAGATTACTTATGTACCTTCAAACTTAGTGTATGAATGTCATATACAAGAAGATTTAAGTTTGAAGTTAGTAATCTTAAATAGTCCATAGAGAGCAAACAAAGCGGGTACTTTGTTTGCGGTTTATCTATAGCTGCGGTCCATTCTATATTTGTATGGCGATCTTGATCCGGATCGTTCATATAGAGACATGAGAATGGAGGCACCTTGTATGATGCGATCATATAGGACTGGACCCAGATAGAAATGACATTCTTATAATATCTGTTTAGCAAAGAAAGTCATTTCAATCTACTTGATGGTCATATATGGGTTGATCTTAATCCTGAGTGTACTACGAACTCCTGCATGACAGGTTGTGTCCTTTGATTTACCAAAGTGAGGTTGGTGTAGTGACCGGCGTAAACACACACGTATAACGCAAGCGCACGTATCGTTCAAGTAGTATAAAAATATCGATCCCACGAGGACTTAATTCCTACTGTTGTTATTAATTGTTGAATCTATTTAATTACAAATATCTAATTAAAAGAGAGAATGAAATTGAAAAATTTATTTACAAAACTAAAAAAAAAGTAAAAACTAAAGACTTTTAGAGAGAGAAACTCTCTCTTTAGGAAGATTTGAAGAGAGAGGACTGGACACTGAATTCTGAAATCTCGCCCTCTATTTATAGGCGCGGATAAGGGGTGAGCGTCGCGACGCTGGGTGCGCGTCGCGCCGCGCGCTACAGTGACACGTGTCACGCGCTGGCTGGTTGACTCAGATTTGATCCGTTGACTTGGCACTGTTCATGACGTCATTGCTTACGTCATGCTGACGTGTCAACTGTTCATGACGTCATTGCTTGCGTCATGGTGATGAGGTGGAAGGTGACGTGGCGACACGTGGGGCGGCGGCCGTCGGACGAATGAGAGCTTGACACGTGGCGCGCTGTGATTGGCCGATGATGACGTGGCGCGTTGACTCGGTTGACTTGCTGACGTGGCTGCTGATGTGGACGATGATGTGGCGACACGTGGCATGACACGTGAGGCGGTGGCCGTCCAAGCAATGAGATCTTGACACGTGGCACGGCGCACGTTAGCATCTCCGTTGTGATGGTGACACGTGGCACGGCGCACTTTAGCAAAGTCAAACTTTTCAACTTGTTGACCCTTTGACCACGGCGCATTTTAGCAACTTCGGTGCATGCTGGGCGTCGCGGCGCGCAAGGATCCAGAGTCGCGACGCGCTGAAGACTGAAATTTTCCAGTTGGTGCATTTTTGTCCGGATTTGCCCCAAATTGCCTCCAGTGCTGTCCAAACTTTATTTATCTACAAAATAACAACAAAACACATCAAAACGTTCATAAAACTCGAGAAACAATACAAAACATTAGGTCAAATGAGTGGGAAATAGTGGTATAAATACCACTCATCATGTAGCAGTCCCAACCAATAGCTACGTACTTTGGGGGCACAGTTTGTTTTGTAGCTGGGAACGTTTTACATAGACATGGAGTTCACTCCTTCTTGCGAGAAGTAGATGAGTATCTTTCTTAAGGGTTGATTCGGTACTTGAACGATTTGAGCGCTCAAGTCTTTCTATTACGAATAGAAATATTAATATTCATAATAGTTATGAATAAATCGTTCATTAGAGAATCAATAGTACTTAAGGTAAAAATAATTAGAGGGGTATAACGGACATTATGACTCGCTCTAATTACGAGATACTCGTGAAAGGTCAATTCGTATGTAATGACTATATCGGTGGACACCGACTTGGTTCGGCTTAATATTTCATCTGCGGCAACGAGAGTGCAACTTCGGGTTTTTAGTGGAATAACCTGGAGTTAATAATTTAGAATAATTAATTAAGAGCTTAATTAATATTTCGAGATTATTGGAGCTCGAAACCGTAGGCCATTTGGTCCCGTGCTAGCTCGATATACTATAGCGGATTTAATATAATTGGATAGTCCAATTATTTACTTACAAAAGAATAAATATTATTAATATGATTAATAATATTAATTAAGTCACACTTGGAACTATATATTAAAAGTTAATATATGATTAATATAATTAATGATTATATGATAATAATTAAATTATATATGATATAATTTAATAAAGGCTAAAGTTGTAATTTCTAAATTAAAAGGTTTTGGAAACCCTTGACATTATTTTGGAAGTTAGACTTTTTAATTGGATGTCATTTATTCAATTTTGTAACATATATTCTCTTTAATGAAAGTTAATATAATTGTTACAAAATTAATGAAAATAATTGTGCCATTGCCAAATTTGAACAAGAATAAAAGGGAATGGATTTGTTTGTTTTGGAAACAAATAATCCTTTGCATTATTATTGGAAGTAATGACTTTCAATATGGTTTATTGCTTATTCAATTTTATAACATCCTTTTTTTTTAATAATGGTAATTAAGTATTTTGATGTTACAAAAATTGAATGAATTCCTACCTTGGCCGATTATTACAATAATAGGGAGGCTAATGATTTTTGGATTTTTGGAAACAATAAACCCTAGGTATAAAAGAATATTTTCTTTTCTTTTGTCTTAGTCCCTCTCCCATTCTTGTAACCCTAGGCAACTTCTTCTTCTTCATTATTCTCTCAAAAGTTGAGTAACACCATTGAAGAACAAGAAGAAGAAAATAAAATAAAATCAAGTGTGTTTGATATCTCTAAATCGTTTAGGGATTTGTTTTGTGAGTGTAGCCCGCACTGCTCTCCGTTGGTAACGAGACATAGCTCGGAAGATCTTGTGGCGTTGGAAATCATCCCTCCCTCTTACAAGCAAGTCCCGACAGTGAGCAAAAATATACCCCACTGCCGCGCGCATCTTAGTGTTTTTGGGGCTCGGTTTTGTTTCGTTTTGATTCAGAATTTTGAGAAACACTTTGGGGTTTTTTAGGGTTGAGTTATGATTGTTTTTGAGTGGAAAAATCAGACCTAAAAGACTACAGCAGATCACGCAAATTGTGAACTGGTTTGAGTGCAGTTCGCGCGTGTAACGGGTGCAAAACAGTCCGCTTTTTCACTGCAGTTCAGGGGGCTGTTCGGGGACTGTTTCGGGGGCATTCCGGGGCTGAAATCTTGTGCGAAACAGAAGCAAAATCTCACTATACCCACTGGTTACATTCGGCCAAAGGAAGGGCAAAGAAGAAAAAATTTTCAAGTTCGATCCGTGTGCTTAATCGCTTCCGCTGCACGATGAAAGCGTTTCCTACAATTGGCATCAAGAGCGAGGTTGAAAAGTGTTCTTAACCCTTCACTTTTTTATTTAAAGTTTCTGTTTTTAATATATTTATATGAGTTATAAATATAATATGCATGTTTAGATGAGTGGGCACATTGTGATATTCATATGATGAATGGTTTTGTTATTTCATGTGATGAATAGATTTTGTATTGGTCGTAAATTTTTCTGGCTCTTATTTTTGTAGTTGGTTTTTTTTGGGATGTAAGGCCATAAGGCCATTGTTTACATGTGTTGTAATTTCAATTTTCAATGTAAAGTTTCAATTTTTTTAATTTGGAGCACCGAAGTCGCAAAATGAGCCAACACCACTTTGGAGCGGGATTTGAAGACCAAGGGATGCCTTGGTGAATCTTTGTACTAATTAGATTAGTATAGAAAAATAAGAGCCCGGTCAATGCAAAATATTTTTTTATGTTATATGTATGTTTAATTTCATATTGTTTGAATAACATGTCATATAGCTTAGGGTGCCCACTCAAGCATTTTACTTGCCATAACATGTCATAGATGCATAATCATTATAGACATTAAATTATGATTTTATGTAATTTAAAATGTTTATGTTAGAAAATGATATGCATGAAAATCAATTATTTGGATTAATTGGATTTATGGTTTAAAATTTGAATTCTAATATATTGGGCTTAATTGGTGCATAATAAATTTCATTGGTATATAGGATGGAAACCCGAATATAAATTCCATAGCCGATTCCGAATGGACGGCAATATGGTCTGCACTCGGGATACAATTCCACGTACCATTGGATTTTAAAACGCACCAATATTTATTAAATTTTTTAATTAAAATTTTGACTTTTTAGAATTCCATAAATTTTAAATTTTTTTAGTGTCTAGTATTTTAAGAGTTAAAATATTATAGCTCACTTATACCACTCTAATTAAATTAGTTTAATTGAGTAAAACTGTAGTAGAGACTAATGAAATATTAGTGACACAATTTTAATAGTTAAAATTGATTAGCTCACTTATGACAAACTAGTGTAAATAATAATTATGATTTAGCCGCCATACAATTTATCCACACTAGTTAAAATAAAATATTAGATATTTTATAGATAGAAACCTTATTTTTAAAATAGTGAGTGGGAGAGGGATATACGACAGTATATCCCGCGATCTCCGTTGTTAGTCCAAAAACGTGAGATTCAAAAGGCGCCTCGAGACGGCTTTGTTTTCGTCCCCCTACGGATGGTGTCCATTTTAGGTCAATATCAGGTTTGAGTTCCGAAATAATAGGGATTCTAGATATATCTTGTGACTGACCTACCCTACGGCGGCACTTCACTCGTTAAGTCCAAGAATCCCGAAACAGCGGGTTACACTCATAAAGGAATAATTAACTGTTAATAAAATTCCTTAATAAAATAAAACGGTAGTTGTTTAATATAGGAATAAGAGTCATTCCCGTATATATTAAATTGACTGAGATTGTCTGGATCTATCATGCGAGTACTTGACCTACCCTACGGCAGCACTTACTTGTGGGATGATAGATTTCCGTGGCATAGTAATTCTATTAGGTTTCTAGTTCATTATTCATGGTTCATGCATCATGTTTAATTTTATGCCAAAATTATTTGATGATTTTAATATGCGATGAATGAATGTTAAATGTATGTTTTTTATTTTATTTTCAGCCATAGTTTCTCCAATTATTTCCATACTGTCAAACGATAAATTAACGGGAGAAAATTATGTTAAGTGGAAAAGTAACATGAACGCTATACTGGTCTGTGAAGACCTTAAGTTTGTCCTGACGGAGGAACGTCCTCCCGAGCCGGCCAGAAATGCTGGCCAACTTGTGCGCGATTCCTACCAGAAATGGGTCGCAGCAAATGAGAAAGCCTGCTGCTACTTGCTAGCAGGGATGTCTGAGGTTCTTGCTGCAAAGCATGAACCTATGGCTCTAGCATCTCAGATGATGGAGTCATTTCAAGGCATGTTTGGGCAGTCTTCGGAGCGTCAACGCCATGAGGCCATGGTCTCAGCGATGACTGATAGGATGAAGGATGAGACATCAGTCCGAGAGCACGTCTTGAGGATGATGACCTATCTCAACACTGCTGAAACCCATGGAGCTCGTATTGACGAGCGTAGCCAGGTGACCATGATTATGGAAACCCTTCCGAAGAGTTTCCTACAGTTTAAAAGCAACTATGTTATGAACAAGTTGACTTTTACTTTGACCCAACTGCTTAATGAGCTCACCCATTACGAGTCCATGCTTGTGGATCATCGTAAGCCCAGTGCAGAGGCAAATGTTGCTGAGTCTTCTAAATCTGCAAAGATAAAGAAGATAAACACTGGGAAGGCTAAAGGAAAGCCCATGAAGAAAAAGAACAAGAAAGGCTCAAAGGATGCCAAGCCCAAAGGAAAATGTTTCCTCTGCAACAAGAATGGGCATTGGAAAAGGAACTGTCCTAAATACCTTGCTGAGCTGAAAGAGAAAAAGGAAACAGGTAAATATGATTTACTCATTATTGAATCTCTATTAGTGGAGGATGATAAATCCGCTTGGATTGTTGATTCTGGAGCCACTAATCATGTTTGTTCTTCTTTGCAGTTACTTGATTCATGGAGGGACCTTATTGAAGGTGACTACACCATGAGGGTCGGGACATGGGATGCCGTTTCAGCAAGAGCAGTGGGAGTTTCCAGTTTAAATTTTATTAATAATAGTTATTTAATTTTGAACAATGTGTTATTCATTCCTGGTTTTCGCAGGAATTTGATTTCTGTTTCTAAACTTTTAAATGATGGTTATTCAGTTTCTTTTAATAGCAATTTGGTTATTATTGGTAGAAATGAATTAACTATATGCACAGGAAACTCAGAAAGTAACTTATATGTGTTAAGACCGTTAACACATATGTCACTGCTCAACGCTGAAATGTTTAAGGTTGAGAAACCTAAAACTAAATGGCCAAAGATTTCTCTTGATGACACATATCTATGGCATCTTAGACTTGGTCACATCAACCTTGACCGGATAAATAGATTGACAAAGAACGGAGCTTTAAACCAGTTAAAGCTCGAGACTCTACCAGTTTGTGAATCCTGTTTAGAAGGAAAAATGACCAAGAGACCTTTTACTGGAAAAGGTATAAGAGCCAGTCAACCACTTGAGCTAATACATTCGGACGTTTGCGGACCGATAAATATAAGAGCCCGAGGTGGTTATGAATACTTCGTCACATTCATTGATGATTATTCAAGATATGGGTATATCTACCTAATGCATCACAAATCAGATACTTTTGAAAAGTTCAAGGAGTATCGTGCTGAGGATAAGAACCAATTAGGTAACACAATCAAAACTCTACGATCAGGTTTTGGAAACCCTTGACATTATTTTGGAAGTTAGACTTTTTAATTGGATGTCATTTATTCAATTTTGTAACATATATTCTCTTTAATGAAAGTTAATATAATTGTTACAAAATTAATGAAAATAATTGTGCCATTGCCGAATTTGAACAAGAATAAAAGGGAATGGATTTTTTTGTTTTGGAAACAAATAATCCTTTGCATTATTATTGGAAGTAATGACTTTCAATATGGTTTATTGCTTATTCAATTTTATAACATCTTTTTTTTTTAATAATGGTAATTAAGTATTTTGATGTTACAAAAATTGAATGAATTCCTACCTTGGCCGATTATTACCCTAATAGGGAGGCTATGGATTTTTGGTTTTTTGGAAACAATAAACCCTAGGTATAAAAGAATATTTTATTTTCTTTTGTCTTGGTCCCTCTCCCATTCTTGTAACCCTAGGCAACTTTTTCTTCTTCATTATTCTCTCAAAAGTTGAGTAACACCATTGAAGAACAAAAAGAAGAAAATAAAATAAAATCAAGTGGTGTTTGATATCTCTAAATCGTTTAGGGATTTGTTTTGTGAGTGTAGCCCACACTACTCTTTGTTGGTAACGAGACATAGCTCGGAAGATCTTGTGGCGTTGGAAATCATCTCTCCCTCTTACAAGCAAGTCACGGCAGTGAGCAAAAATATACCCCACTACCGCGCGCATCTTAGTGTTTTTGGGGCTCGGTTTTGTTTCGTTTTGATTCAGAATTTTGAGAAACACTTTGGGGTTTTTTAGGGCTGAGTTAGGATTGTTTTTGAGTGGAAAAATCAGACCTAAAAGACTACAGCAGATCACGGAAATTGTGAACTGGTTTGAGTGCAGTTCGCACGTGTAACATGTGCAAAACAGTCTGTTTTTCACTGCAGTTCAGGGGGCTATTCGGGGACTGTTTCGGGGGCATTCCGGGGCTGAAATCTTGTGCGAAACAGAAGCAAAATCTCAGTATACCCACTGGTTACATTCAGCCAAAGGAAGGGCAAAGCAGAAAAAAATTTCAAGTTTGATCTGTGTGCTTAATCGCTTCCGCTTCGCGAGGAAAGCGTTTCCTACATAATCATTAAATATCCCTAGTCGTAGTATTATCGAGACTGGACGTCGATAATTTGGAATAGGCTAGTATTACACTTGTGCGTGTTATGGAAGTGTAACGACATAGTTGTCATATATTTGGGTATTGGATACTTATGCAAGTGTAATAGGAGGTTGTGTTTACTGATGGTACTGAAACAGCTTCGCTCTGGATAGACCCCTCAGAATCCCATTGGTAGTATGACTATGTGTCTATGGGAGTCCGAATCAGGGTAGGTGTATTTGGTCTTAACCTAAGACTTGCATCGCTAATACTTGCGACAATCAATATACTTTGGTTTTGGTCGTCTGGGGCTTTAACAGGTTCTGTGTACGCCTGTTCTAGGTATGTTGAGAATTGTAGTGTGTTGGATGTGGTGTCAAGATAGAAGTATCACTTCAGTTATATGGAGATGATATCACGTAGGATACAGAACTGGTACTCTTGTATGCTGCAGCTATCGGGATAATATGACAAGGTCATGATATCTGATTATAAAGACTAGTTACCATAGATCCGATATGTGCTTCGTACGGGGCAGACACAATTCCAGCCCCGGGCCTTGCATGTGACATCCGATATTGGATCGTAATACGCAATACTACGTATACTACGCCTGACAAAGACCTTGTATTCCGTAGCAGAATGTTTCTGGAGAATTAGGTATGCACGGTGCTTTGCTAGAAGCCAACCATGTCTTGTAAATCGGTAAGTACGTGGTACCGGGTACGCACGTGTTCGGATAGTTCGATGACTGTATGTACTGCCAACATATCCAGGGATCTCTTGGGTCGCATCTCAAAGATTCACCGATGATGTTTGACTCGAACAATATTAATCTGGGATTAATTAAGAGAGAGAATATTAATATGGGATTAATAAAGAGAGAAAATTAATCTGGGACTAATTACGGTAAGAATTAATTTGGGATTAATTATTAGAGAAAGAATTAATCTGAGATTAATTGCGTCGAGAATTTATCTGGGATTAAATTCATCGAGATGAGAGAACGCGATTAATTTGGAATTAATCGGTAAATTAAATTTAATAGTTAAATTAGATTTTACTATTTAATTTATTTAATTTGGCTAAATAATATATTAGATATATTAATTGAAATTGGATTTCAATAGAAAATTAAATTGGATGTTAATTTTAACGAATGAATTAATTTGGAATTAATTCGTGAGCGATTTCGGTGATAATTTACTGGGTATTATTATTTAATTAAATTAGATTTAATTACGTCGCGACGGAAAATTCGTTTAATTAGATTAAACGAATCCGAGCCCAAAGTGTGTTGAGAAAGCCAACTAGATTTGAAATTAAATGGGTGAGACTCATGACTCACATCACTTGTCAATAATTGATAGAAATGATTGACAATAATATTTGAATATTTATTTAAACACTCAACACATTTAATATTTTTTGCTTAATCTCTTCCCCGAATTTTGGCTTCACTTTTGGCCGAATGGCCTTGAGTTCAGCTAGGCTGAATGGCCACTTTATTTGGCCGAAAAAGGCAAAAGCCAATTTTGGCTTCTCTGACTTCTTTTATTGGCCGAGTAAATGATCAACATAGCCACTGACTTCATTTATTACCTTGGTACTTACTCTCTGACTTCGCTTTTTAAAAGTGTGGCCAAAAGATATAAAAGACAAATTGCCTTTGACTTCTCATTTTAAGAATGCATTTAAAAGAAGAAAGTATCGGCCACTGGTTTTTAATGCTTTTGAAGAAATAAATGGTCTTTGATTTTTTTTTTTTAGAAGAGTAAAAAATCTACTTGGCCGATTGCTTTTGAAGCTTGGCCGAAAAGGCTATTGTTTTCTTGCTTTTGGCCGAGAGGCAATTAGCCTCTGTTTTAGAAACAATTGCCAAAAGCAAAAGGCCGATTGCTACTTCTCGCTCGGGCAAATTTGTTTCTCCTTGAGAGATAAAATTTGTTTCACTTGTTCTTTCTAGCATATATGGGAGTCAAATGAAGGTGATATGGATATTCACTCATGAGCTTGGAAGCATCAACATCCATGAAAATTTTGAACTCAACTGATCAATTTTAGTCATCCACAACTTATTTTTGATTTTATTCACACACGAATCACGCTTAGAGATCATGTGGCATGTCTAGGACACTAACAGAAAGAATGAGAATTACAAATGAAATGACTTGGTATTTATAGGAAAATCTAAAAGTTTCCACAAATTTCCCCACCAATTGCTCCACCTAACACTCCACAAAATCCTCCACCAAACATGCCACAAGACACTCCACAAAACACTCCACTAAACATACAAGCATGTTTGGTGGAAGTTTTACAGTTGTAAATTGTAAATTTTCATTTTCCATTTTTTTATTTTTTTAATGACTTTAGTAATTACACAAAACACATTGGATTATTAGTTAATTTCGGTCTTGAAAACTTTAGAATTCGAAAATATTTAAAATTTCAAAGTTATAGATCTTTAAGTCTTCTTTAATCTACGATTTGAATCAGCTCAATCGGATATCAGATTAAAAATTTATGGCCAAAATACCAAACTTGCGCAAAATTGGAATTGAGGACCACAATTCGTGAAGCGTACAGTAAATTTTCTTTTTTGACATTTTTTCCTCCAGATTTCATCGTTTTAGCCCCGAGTTGATTCCATTAAGTCCCAGTATTATTTTTATCTGCAAAATAAACAAAGACACATCAAAACGTTCATAAAACGCGAGAAACTATAAAAAATATTAGGTTAAATGAGTGAGAAATATTGATATAATTACCACTTATCAGTGGTAACCTGATTAAGTCAAATTAAGTCCGACCAGCGATATAGGCGGTATCAATATTTGTCCATAATCCAGCCATATAGGCGGTAATGAAGTTTAATTACTAACCGACCAACCAGGCGGTGTCCATAATTCGTAAGGTTTAAACCAGTTTAAAATGAATTATCAACCGACCAATATAACGGTATCCTTATTAACTCAAATTTTAAATAGTGAATATATTATAGTTAAAGGAGATTAATCTAAATAGCAATTGTAAAAGATTTACCTTTCACCATAGCAGTGGGAAGTTACCTCCTCATGGTTGAATAGTAAAAAATGTAAAAGTAAAGAAAGTAAATTATTATTACTATTACATAAAGTAAATTAAATTAATTACAAAATTGAAAATTAAAGAACATTAGATACAAACTCCTTATTTACTCAGAGAATGCAGAGAGGAAGGTACATCTGACTGACATCTCGAGCTGAAATTATAGGCATCGATATGTAACATCCCGCCTAAGCTAGGATGCTACCGGCAGGAGACAGACTAAACCCATCTCCATAAGCCTCTGATTCTAACGAAATTTCGGCATAATGTATTCGTAACATCATGCAACCTAGCCTATAGCCAGCATCCATATACAACATAAACATAAAATCTCGGCCTCAGGCCGGCATCTCAACATCAATGCAATCTAAGGGCCCAACTAAAATGCGATACGGACACAAAGACAAAATACAACCAGGGCTCCGTGCCCGAAATTACGTATAAACAAAAACTTTTACAAACTACACTTTATACAATTCAATTCTTTACAACTAGACTTATTACAACTTGACTCTGATACTCCCAAGACCTGGTGACTGGCTGACTGCAACGTTTCTATCCGGCTCCTCAAGCTCTAATGTCTGTGGTTGACCGATCAGGTCATCAACCTGCAAAACTCAAACACTGTAGTGGTGTGAGTCATAAGACTCAGTAAGTAACTATGCTCATTAATTGAGCATCAAACACTTATAAGGTTTGAATCTTGTTTCTGTATTAACCTAAACCGTCTATGTGACCACGCAATTATTTATAAAGTCTGATTTAACCATATTACATTTGTCCATTTTACTTCCATATTACTTGCTACTAGTCTTTCCAACTATTCATACATAAACTTTAAATCATGTTTCCTGTACACATTCAACAGCCATAAACTTATTCACTAAGACAAGTCTTATTATGTTTTCACTGCGCTACTCTGATATCTCAATACTTACCCACTTATTCTATACTAATCTTTTCGGCATTTATTATAATTATCTTCTTTTTATCTCATTGAAATATCATCAAATCGGAGTTATAAACCATTCTTTCTATCAAACCTTTATTACACAACCTTAATCATGCATACATATATATATATGTAATTATATTATCATGCATTATCATTCACAAAAAGTTACTCTTATATGACTCATACAGACATCATTCGTAAATACATATAAACATAATAATGTTATCATGCATTAACGTCAACTATATGCATCTCAAATGATTTTCTAGGATATATGATCTATATGCATAACTTATGAGTTATACTTTACTTTATCATGCCATGCTTTTATAAAATACGTTTGAAAATCTTTTCTGAAAAACTGTTTCCTGAAAACTGCTTCTAAAATCTGCTCTCTGAAAACTCTTTCTGAAAACTTTATTTTACTTTACTTTCTGGAAAAGCTTTCTGAAAACTGTATCTGAAGACTGAGATCTGCATTTGAAATGGTATTCTGTATCTGAAAACTGAAAATTAAAAACTTTCTCTGAATTCTGTATCTCTGAAAACTGTTTTCTGGAAGTCTGATACTTCAAAACTTATTTCTGAAGCTGGTATCTGAGTGTCTGTAGAAATCTTATATCAGAAAATCTGGGATTTGAAATCATTTCCATAATCTGTCTCTGTCGAAAAAACCCGGTCATATAAGGGCGTTACGTATCGTCCGACCCCTCATATGCCAATCTGGAGGCAGAAGTGCAAAACCATGACTTTGGGGCGTTACGTCTCGCCGTCCCCCAAAGCATGCCACAACTGTCTCTAAATCTGGGGGTCTAGGGGCGTGATATCTCTCCGTCCGCCTAGCCCATCTGGAGGATCTGAGAGCGTCCCCTCAGTCCTCAACATGTGCACATGTTATCTGTATCCGTCAATTCCATCTGTGTTTCAAGTTACATACTGGGGTGAGTTTTTACCTCATGCCCCGAAAACCATGAAATCATAATCTGTAACTCAAACTGTAAAAACACTTCCTGAAATACCTCTCAAAAGCATTTGAAAACTGTCCTTTAAACACTTTGGATTTCAAATCATTCTTTAATTTCAACTTAATTTATGAAAATTGAAATGCATAATCATGCATATACATTTCCTATACTTATATCATTATATATGTACATGCATATGTCCATGCATAAGGTATAAATGCTACTCTTTCTACATGCTTTTATCTTTAATTACTATATGCTCTATATACTTATACTGTCACCATAGTATACCTTGCAACATCATACATATTCGTTTTCATTATAAATGGTCACAGCGTTTTTAAATACTTACAATCTAATAAAACAATAGACTTTACTCTTATAAAAACATGTTCTATGACAATTTAATAATTTCATAACATGTTTCATGCACATCTACATCCATCATTATTATACAAACTCATAAACTCAATTCTCATGCATTCATGCTATAAAGCAACTTCAGGCAAGTATATGGCAGTTCGCATTATATTAAATTCAAGGTCAATAAACTCAATAATTTAACCATGTTTTCCAACTTCCCAGTCAAGATTGTTGTTAGCAGTTTCTAAATTAGTCAAAATAAAAACTATATATATATACACTATCAAATATGTACGTGGATATACCTATGTATACCTGTCGTAAGCCGGTCATACAAAAATATCTGTATTACTCACAACATCAATCAACATTAAACTTAACCCAAGTTTCCGGTTTTCAACCTATTATTCATTTTATTCGGACCACCATTCAGCATAGAAACTATTATTCTCAATTACAGTATTTACACCTACCTACTTAATCTATTCAGTCAAGTTTCCATTTTCATCATCTTTAAGATTTTGCCTAATTTAATCACATTTTCATATAGCATACCTCTCAAAATACGCATCATTAATAGAATGAGTAGTTCATTATATTTCACACACCCCGTAGCCAATTCATAGTCAGCACAACATCATTATCATCAAAAAAAAGCAACAATAAATCTTCATCTACACTTAAATAAATTCGGCCATCACTGTAAAATTTCAACTAAAGGGTTTCATCTCATAATACAACAAATTCATGATAGAACACCATTAAATACATGCACTAATATCATTCATTAATAAAAGAAATACAAATATATGCAACACCTCATATGCGACATATCATTTAAAGCTTAACCAAAATCAATATTTATCATCAGGGACACAAAATCAATTCCCAAACCTACCGCCAATAATTGGATCATAAGGGAAAAAGAAATAAACTCTAGATTTTATCACTACACAGCACACATCTGTTATAATTTTATTCACATTATGATTATTATTGTCCCTTTATAAATTCAACGAAACAAGTTCTTAATCCAATAGTAAGATTCAGCCAAGACATCAATAAAGTACAACTTGAAGTTCCCACCACAATATTAAATCAAACTTATACCAGAACCTCTTCCTAATCATGAACCATCATCAAACCTAAATGGAATATAACCCTCTCTTAACCCAAGACTCTCGGCCAAAGCCCTTGTCCCTATGTTTGAGGTTTTCATCACAATATGAAATTATACAAACTAAAACGTTATCGAAACACCTAACTAAATTCATTCTTTAACAAGAACCCAAAATAATTCCCCCCATCTTGACATGAGTTTCGTCCAACCATAATAATTTAGTGGTATTATTAAAAAAATCAGAGACTTTAATAATCCATGATTAATCCACGCTTGGTTCATAAGAAAAATGCTTAATTGTGCATGATAATTACTCAATTCAACTAAAATGAAAGAACAAACATCTAGGGTTGATGGTCGAATTTGGGGATTTTACTTTCTATACCGAGAATTGAAGAATGGAGGAAGGGATTGTTAATTTAATTCTAGAACAATTTATTTATTTATTCAAATAACAGGAACCTATACACATCTCAAGGAAAATCCTCAGATAGAGACTTACCTCTATTCCTTTCGGCAACATCTTCTTCCCACTCCTAAATTTCCATCACTGTTTCCTTTCTCTATTTATTTCTTCTTTCTGCCTTCATCTCGCTCGGCCTGCTTTTATTCTTCACCCTTTCGGTCTACTCCCCACCTTTCTCGGCCTTCTCTCTTTTTCTTTCTCTTCGGTTTCTCTCCTATTCTCTGGATTTCACTGTTTCCGTGTTCTGTCAGTGTATGATCTGTGTGCGTGTGTTAATGCGGGTGTGTTCACTTGGTAAGTGTGTGTGTGTTGAATATGCAACACGTGTGTGGTACTAATATCTTAGTGTTTTTAATATATAAATATATCTATTAAATGTATGAGGATAACTTATATTTATAATACATGTGTGTAGAAATTTCTAGGGTCTAATTTATTCAATTATTAAATTCCATTTTACCCATTTTAGTTAATTCCATATTATTCAACAACTCATCTCATGGAAAACGGTTCCCATTAATAATAACAATTGACCTCGCGTTCGTCGCGACCCTAAGCACGGAAAATAAAATTCACACAACTCGCTATAATAACCCGAGATGTTACACGATAGGCCTCACGCGTCACGATGCGACGTTGGTGTCGCGATGTTGGGTGATTTGTCGAGATTCTTATCCGCTGACATGGCATTTTGGATAATTAATTCAATAATTGAGTTGACGTGGCACTAACATGGCGATGACGTGGCGATGATGTGGCGACACATGGCGATGACATGGCGACACATGGCGACATGTGGTACTCTGTGATTGGCTGATGATGACGTGGTGGTGACTTGGCAAAGTTGACTCGGTCTTCTGCTGACATGGCGATGACGTGGCTGACACGTGGGGTGACACATGGCGTCATATGGCGATGGTGATTGTCGACACCATATGATGATGACACATGGCACGACGCACGTTAGCATGATCGATGTGATGTTGACACGTGGCACATCGCATGTTAGCAAGGTCCGGCGCACGTTAGCAAGTCAAACTTCTCAGATTCTGACAGGTGTCCCCAGTGTATGTTAGCATGGAGCGGAATTTTTAGTCATATTCTTCAGCACATGTGCTGGACACCCACATTTACGGAAATATCGTAAACTAGTTTTATGACCATTCCATAACTCTAAGGGAGTCTTAGGAATAGACTTAGATGGAACTGCATTAAGGATATGCATTGCAGTTTGTAGCACATATCCCCAAACAAACTAGGTAGTGAGCTATAACTAAACATAAATCTCATCATGTCTAGTAGGGTTCGATTTCTCCTCCCCGCAACACCTTTTTTCTATGGTGTTCCAAGTGCTGTGAGCTGGGATATTATCCCATACTCAACTAATAATTCCTCGAAATCTCTGTCAAGTTATTCTCCTCCATGATCTTATCGTAAATTTTGATTGTTTTACCTAACTGGTTCTCAACCTCAGTGATGAGTAGTAAATGTATCACTATTTCCCACTCATTTGACCTAATATTTTATATTGTTTCTTGAGTTTTGTGAATATTTTGATTTCTTTTATGTTATTTTGTAGATAAATAAAGTTTTAGGACTATATGGAGGTGATTTGGGGCCAAAACAGTGAAAAACAGACAAAAATGGCAAAACTATCATTTGGGCTTCGCGACACGAAATCTGCATCGCGACCGCTAACATGCACCAGACCACGTGTCATAATTGGAGAAGTTTGCTAAAATGTGTCATGCTAAGTGCGTCGCCTGCTAAAATACGCCGCTAAGGTGCACCGATCACGCTAATGTGTGCCGGACACGTGTTAACATCACATGCTGCCAATACTCATCATTGAAGACCATCATTGCTGATGTGAACATGACGTCCGCATTGCGACACAAGAAGGAATTTGGGCGTCATGACACGAAGCCAATAATTTGAAGCCCGCTACGTGTCAGAATCACCACATTTGGAGCCGCATATCACGGCGCGACGCGACACGTGTGGCTGGCGCGTCGGTACGCGCCTCACTTATCAGGACCTATAAATTCAAGCCGATTTCTATTTTCAATTCATATATTTCTCTCTGTAATTCCCTGAGAATACAAAGAGGATTGTATCTTGTTTGTTTAAATTCAGTTCTGTAATTAATTTTATTTACTTTTACCCAATTTACTTTATGCATTTTTCTTTACTTTTACAGTTTTTACTTTTCAGTAATGAAGAGGTAACTCCCCATGTTGGGCTAAAAGGTAATGCATTTATTACTGTTATTTAGATTAATTTCCATTAATTATAATATATAAACTATTTAAAACCTGACTTAATAAAGGATACCGCTATATTGGTCGGTTGGTAATTAATCATAAACTAGTTTTAACATGACTAAGCTTGGATACCGCCTGGTTGGTCGGTTGGTAATAAATTATTAATTTGATTTAATCAGGTTACCGCCTATATGGCTGGTTGGTAATATCACACAAGTTAATATATTATATTAAGGGAGATATCTAAAATAGTAGTAATAAAAGTGGATCCTTTAATCCCAGCATTTTATTTTATTGTATTCTTTAATCTCTGCATTTTCGTAGCTAAGCCTGTTATCTGAGATTGTGATGAATTCCAATATCACCGGGTTATAAGGGGTTATTTTATGGTTGGGGTAATATAAAGTTTTACTTATTAAGTCTTAAGGTTAATGCGTCTTGTTAACGGTCACTAATAAGATTGATCTGGTAAACTTAAAAATAAACATGACAAATGAATTTTAGGTTTTAGCCTTAGACTTAATAGCCAACGATCTTCCTTAATGATAGATAATCGTTTAATAGATTTCCTTACATGATAGATATATACCTGTCGGGCGGGGGTAACCACAATTGGAACTTGATCTTAATGAATCCAGATAATTTGGTTAACATAGACATATGGTTTAATTAGATTACACT
This sequence comes from Zanthoxylum bungeanum, assembly GCA_019454045.1. Taxonomy (NCBI): domain Eukaryota; kingdom Viridiplantae; phylum Streptophyta; class Magnoliopsida; order Sapindales; family Rutaceae; genus Zanthoxylum; species Zanthoxylum bungeanum. Next base: position 64,954 of record SKCR01009083.1, read on the forward strand.
GGGTATATGCAGCTGACCATCGACAGAGGCTTTTGCATAATTTCATGTTCTAGGTTAGTAAACCAATGTATTACACAAACTTGAAATAATCACTTCATCTTTTAAAATATACTGGAAGGAATCACAGCCCTGGATAGTTTAATAATATTGAATTTTCCTCAAATTTCTTTCGTGCATTTATTTACTTGTTTTAAGTTTTAAGTCAAAACCCGATAAATCAATCATTCATTTGATACTAGTAAACATTTGGCTTCACAAATTAATAGCTTATGTATATATTAAGTCCTCGTGGGATCGATACTTTTTATACTACTTGAACAATACGTGCGCTTGAGTTATAAACGTGGGATAACGCCGGTCACTCAGCACGATACTCTTTGAACTTTTCAAAAGTATCTGACTTACGCCGTATTAGGTAAACATACCTATATCTAGAGTAATCGTCAATGAATGTGATGAAGTATTCATAACCATTTTGGGCTCTTACATTCATCGGTCCGTAAATGTCTGAATGTATTAGCTCAAGTGGTTGAGTGGCTCTTATACCTTTTCCAGTAAAAGGTCCCTTGGTCATTTTTCCTTCTAAATAGGATTTGCAGACTGGTAAATTTCTGAGCTTTAATTGGTTTAAGGCTCCTTACTTTATAAATCGGTCTATCTGGTCAAGGTTGATATGACTAAGTCTAAGATACCATAGATATGTGTCATCGTGAGATCTTCGACAGTTTAGTTTTAGGTTTCTTAACCTTAAATAATTCAGCATTGAGCAGTGACCTAAGTGTTAACGGTTTTTAACACATACAAGTTATTTTCTGAATTTCTTGTGTTGGACAATTATGACCCATAACATCACTATTTGTACATAATATAATGTTGTTGTACAAATTAACTACGTGACAAAGGAAATTGCTCTTTTATCATTTGTAATTGGATTACCTGAATATATAAATGATAAAAGTCCATATGATTAGTACTGAATTAATAAGATATGAGACAGTATTAATCCACAAAGGTTTAATCATTAAATATCCCTAGTCGTAGTATTATCGAGACTGGACATCGATAATGCGAAATAGGCTAGTATTACATTTGTGCGTGTTATGGAAGCTTAATGATATAGTTCTCATATATTTAAGTATTCGATACTTATGGAAGTGTGATAGGACGTTCTGTTTACCGATGGTACGGGAACAGCTTCGCTCTGGATAGACCCCTCAGAATCCCATTGGTAGTATGACTATAGGTCTATGGGAATTCGAATCAAGGTAGGTGTATTTGGTCTTAACCTGAGACTTGCATTGCTAACACTTGCGACAATCAGTATACTTTGGTTTTGGTCGTCTGAGACTTTAACAGATTCTGTGTACGCCTCTTCTAGGTATAGTGAGAATCGTAGTGTATTGGATGTGATGTCAAGATGGAAGTATCATTTCAGTCATATGGAGATGATGATCACGCAGGGATACAGAACTAGTACTCTTAAGTGCTATAGCCATCGGGGAAGTATGAGTGGTCATGACTTTCTGATCATAAAGAGACTAGTTGGTAGGGATCCGATATATGCTTCGTACGGGGCAGACACAACTCCAACCTTAGGCCTAGCATGTGACATTCGATACTAGATCGTAATACGTAATACTATGTATACTATGCCTGCTAAAGATCTTGTATCCCTTAAAAGAATATTTCTGGAGAATTGGGTAGGCACGGTGCTTTGCTAGAAGCTAACCATATCCCGTAAATGGGTAAGAATATGGTAGGGGTACGCACGTATTCGGATAACCCGATGATCGTATTTATTGGCAACATATCCAGGGATCTCTTGGGTCACCTCCCAAAGATTTACCGATGACATTTGACTCAAGCACAATTAATCTGGGATTAATTATGAGAGAGAGAAAATTAATCTAGGATTAATTACGGCAAGAATTAATATGGGATTAAATCGACTAGAATAGAGAATACGATTAATTGGAATTAATCGGTAAAGTAAATTTAATAGATAAATTAGATTTTACAATTTAATTTATTTAATTGAGCTAAAATAATATAGTGGGTATATTAAATGAAATCGAATTTCAAAGCGGAATTAAAATTGGATTTTAATTCGGGCGAATGAATTAATTTAGAATTAATTCTAAGCGACTTTTGTAATAATTTTGCTAGGCATTATTATTTAATTAAATTATATTTAATTACGTCACAACGGTAAATTTGTTTAGTTTGGAATTAAACGAACCTGCGTCTGAGCGACGTTGCGTGTTAATTTAGCCGACTTAAATTTGGAATTTAAAAGTGGTGGGACCCATTTCACTTACATCACTTATTTGACTAATGATGGAAGTGGTTATGCTTGATTTTCGATTTGATTTGTTGGTTGAGTAAAGCTTAGTTTACTTACAAAACACTCAAACCAATTCAACACACAAACTTAGTATAAATTAACTTGTTGACTTTGGAAGTGTAATAAGGTTACTATTCACAGCAACCAAAACTTTCTCTTCTCTCATTTTCTCTCATGGCTGAGAGTTTCAAGCTTCCTAAGGAAGAATTTTGTTTCTCAAAATTGATCAATGCTAGCATATTAAGGAGTTGATCAAGGTGATAGGGAGACTCACTCAAGTGTTGGAACCCTAATAGAAGGCTTAGAGCTTCTATCTTCAAAGAAAAGTTTTCAAATTTATCGAAACCAATGCAAGTCTTGTTAGGGATATGCCCTATACCCAACTTGTGGATTGGCTATATGTACATGTACTTATAATATTTTTCATTAATTAATAAAATGGCAATCTTTATTATACGTGTCTTACATAAATTATATGAATTATCAAACACTGTAATAAAGTCATTGGAGTAATAAGATGATGGCTTCCACGCCTTATGAGAATCATACTCTCAAATGTTCATAGTCATATTTTTATTAATAATTTGGGCGTTCACAAAACGGAGAGACTAGCATGATGATATGATCCGCCTTAAGTGGGGTAGCCGATCTCATAGGCTACTAGAGGAGATCCGTCCGCTTGGTGTATCACATGGATGCAAGAGTTGCTCATGTCCATCGAACAGACCGTCAAAAGTTTTCATATTAAGTGTTTATCCCATGTGTCTGTGAGAATTTTCATGTATCGATTATATTACCAGACCTTAACTTGAGGTCTTTACAATCTTATGTGTGGATCAAATAACTTTGACATTATCCTTCCCCGGTTCAAAAGATCCGGTCATAAGGGTATGATTGGGTCATTTGTTGAAAAACATGAAGTTTGTAAATATACAACAGAGAATCGCCACTCTCTTAAATAATATTATCTTATAAGAGTAGTATTCCAGTTCGCGGGTTAATATGTGTTATCAGTGCTTGAGACTGTGACCGCAGTAAAAAAATCATGTGAGATTCTTGGGATAGCATGATTCATGACACTATCAACATCATACCTTTGACCATATGGGTAGACACTTTCCGTACCCTAGGTCAATAGGTGGGATACTGTGAGGCAATGGACTGTATCATATGTAAATCGCATACATAATGGGTATGTATTTTTCTTTCTCATTTGTGGGCCTTGCCATGTTGCTAGATGTCAACCTTGGTCATTGAAATCGAACGACCATCTGATCGAAGGATAATTTTGTTGGGAAGCGGTCGCGAATGCGCAGGGGAAAATAAAAATTATTATGCCACTTTCCCTTTGCCCAAGACCTATTTGTTTTGATTATTCTACAAGCCTAGGCATGTTACTAGATATTCTAATCATAAAACTCATAAAACATGCAAAGAACATAAACCTAAATATGCTAACTATCATAAGAACTCTAATTAAAATAAAGAAAGAAAAAGACTTACTTGAACCGAAGACTCCTCCAGTCCTCCCTCCAATCTATAAGTTTTTCTCGAACTCAACAAGCTCTTCCACGTTCCAAATAGCCACCTAATTGTGTGGCCTCCAAAGATGCACACACCAAAGCCAAAACTCAACGGCAAGACTACGCCTTGAGTGGACAGGTATTTTGCCTTTCGTGCTAGCCTGAGAAAATACCTCAAAACTTTTAATTTGAGGTTCCTCTAGTCAATTAGACTTAAGGATCCTCAAAATCAGTGGCTTACTCTTAAACTTTAGAGTTTCTCACTTATATAAACCCAATATATGAAAAGTTTGGTGTAGCCTATTTGTAAAGAATTATTTGGGTTTATGTAGTGCTCAAAAGACAACAAAATTAATTAAGAATCTGATGTGGGATAAAAGCTAATTTAATCTTAGCCATTGGATCTTAATTTAGTGGTTTAATGACATTATAAAACCCCAATAAGAGTTTGGACCGAATTTGGATTCAAAACAAAAAACAAATTTTTTTTACTATTAATATGAATAGTAATTTTTTTAATTCCAATTCCCAAAGTGCCCCTATCATCATTCACCAATCCCTAAGCCACTATGGAATCTCATAAATGATATGTTCAATAATTAAACACATTGAACCATTTATGAACAATTCCTACAGCAATCATATATGCTGTTATATTTGTATTGTGCATTGTTAACCATTGATTTCGACTTTGTTGTATGTGAGCTTTTAGGTTCCCCTCAAGTTGGACATGAATTGAATCGTGATAATTTAATCGAACATAAATTATCATCCGATCAGATGGTCATTCGATTTCAATGACCAAGGTTGAAATCTAGCAAAATGCCAAGGTCCCCAAATGAGAAGGAAAGATATATATACCCATTCTGTATGCGATTTACATATGATACAGTCCCTCGCCTCACTATATCCCCACCTACTGACCTTGGGTATGGAAAGTGTCTACCCATATTGTCAAAGGTATGATGGTGATAGTGTCATGAATCGTGCTAACCCAAGAATCTCACATGATTCTTCCACTGTGGCCACAGTCTGAAGCACTGATCACACATATCAACCCGCGAACTAGAATACTACTCTTATAAGAAAATATTATCCCAGAGAGTGGCGATTCTCTGTTGTATCTTTACAAACTTCATGTGTTTCAACAAATGACCCAATCATATCCTTATGACCGGATCTTTTGAACCGGAGAATGAGTATGTGGACATTGATCTTTAGATAATTTGATTCCATGACAAGTAGGTAAATTACCTCTTTTGGATCTTCCATTTTGAATCTTTTCAAAACTTTATCTATGTACGTAGATTGAGAAAGTCCTAATAACCTCTTAGATTTATTATGGTAGATCTTAATGCCGAGGATGTAGGCTGCTTCTCCCAAATCTTTCATGGAGAAATTCTGAGATAACCATTGCTTGGTGGCTTGCATCATGGGAATATCATTCTCGATGATTAATATGTCATCGACATATAATATAAGAAATACAACAACGCTCCCACTACTTTTCTGTAAATATGAGGCTCGTCTATAATTTTTATGAAGTCAAATTTTTTGATTGTCTCATCAAATCGTATATTCCAACTTCTGGAGGCTTGGTTGAGTCCATAAATAGATCGTTTAAGCTTACATACTTTATTATGATCAACCTTAGATGCAAACCCCTTAGGTTGTGTCATATAGACTTCCTCTAGGAGGTTCCCATTAAGGAAAGTTGTTTTGACATCCATATGCCAAATATCATAATCAAAGTGTGCAGGTAGTTCTAGTAAAATTCGAATGGACTTTACCATTGCAACAGGCGAGAAGGTTTTATCATACTCAATTCTTTGGATTTGTCTCTAACCTTTCGTCACCAACCTAGCCTTATAGGTTTGGATGTTGCCTTCTGCATCAGTTTTAAGCTTGTAAATCCACTTGCAGCCTATGAGTTTTATCCCTTCAGGTGCATCTACCAAGTCCAAGACATGATTCTGATACATAGAGTCTATTTTAGATTTCATGGCCTCAAGCCACTTGACTGAATCAATGTCACATATTGCTTCGTCATAACTGGTGGGATCATCATTGTCAATGACCTGATCATGTTCCTCATAAATATGGAAACCATATCTTTCAGGCTCATGCCTTTCCCTACCAGACCTTCTGAGTTAATAACCTTGTGGTTTTTCCGTCGCTGCCCTTTTGAGGGGCCTGGGGTTTATTTATATGTCAGTTTGTTCTTCTCGTACCTCTTCGAGGTCAAGTCTACTTCCACTATATTTCTTGAGAAGGAATTCATTCTCTAGAAATTTAGCATTTAGTGAGACAAATGTTCTTTATTCATCTGGGACGTAGAACACGTATGCACTTGAGTTCAAGGCATATCCTACAAACTTACATTTAACTGCCCTATCATCCAATTTGTTAGTTTGTGTGAGCTTGACATATGCGTCACATCCCCAAAGTCTTAGATAACTAAGACTAGGACGTTTCCCAGACCATAATTCATATGGTGTTTGACTAACAGTCTTGGAAGGAACTTGGTTTAGTAGTAGTGTTGCAGTTTCTAAAACAAGACCCCAAAATTAAAGAAGTAGATCCATGTCTAGCATCATTGATCAGACCATATCAAATAATGTCTGATTTCTCCTTTCGGAGACCCCATTATACTATGGAGTTCCCGGAGGAGTCCATTGGTAAACAATGTCATTTTCTCTCAAGAAATCTTGAAATTCCCCGCTTAAGTATTCACCACCTCGGTCAGACTTTAGTGACTTAATACTTTTATTAAGCTGGTTTTCTACTTCAGCTTTGAAGTCTTTGAATTTCTCAAAGGCTTCAGATTTGTACCGCATAAGGTACACATACCCATATCGCGAGTGATCATCGATAAAGGTAATGAAGTAGGAGAATCCACCTTTAGCGGTGACTGATGTTGGTCCGCATACATCCGAATGTATGAGTTCTAATGTCTCCGCTGCACGCTGTCCTTTACCTTTGAAGGGTAATTTTATCATTTTACCAAGTAAACAAGACTCACAAGTTCCATAAGATTCACATTTGAAGGGTCTGAAATACCCATCCTTATGTAGCTTAGTTAATCTTGTTTGATTGATATGACCTAAGCGATTGTGCCATAGAAGTGATTCATTGAGATTATTCGAGTTAACGTTGTATATATTAGAGGGTGAACATTCTTTGTTAGTTTGTAAGACATAGATACCATTATTCAAAAAACCATTGCCATATTTTATTTCATTGAAATAAATAGAACATTCAGTACAACTTATTAGGTATGAAAAGCCTTTATTACATAAAGAAGAAATTGAAATGATGTTTTTTACTAGAGAATGTACATAAACACAATCTTTAAAGTCTAAAACTAAACCATTCGGCAAAACTAATGAATAAATCCCCACGCACAATGCATCCAGTTTTGCTCCATTACCAATGCGTAAGTCAACCTCCCTATGACGGAGTCTCATACTGTTTCTCAGACCCTGAACATTGTTATACAAGTGAGTCCCACAATCGGTGTCAAGCACCCAAGTTGAATGTTCAGAATTTTGAGAATATAGTGAAATCATATACAACATACCTGAATCATTGGGTTTCTTGGCCTCTTGGGCTTCCTTAGCTTCCTTGGCTTTCAAGGATCTGCAGTCTTTCTTCCAATGAATCTTCTTTCCACAAAAGAAACATTTCCTTTTTCCTTTTTTTTTCTCCATCTTACCATTGGGCTTTAGGTGATCTCGAGCCTTGGCCTTACCCTTATTTTTCTTTGGGCCTCATGTCTTCAGGTCCGTACCCATAAGCATGATGGAGGTTTTAAGCTCCGGTTTCAAGTCATTCTCTACTTGCTTTATCAGATTGTGCAATTCTGCTAAAGTAGCTTCTTTATTAGACAGATGAAACTGCATAATAATGTTAGAGAATTCTTTTGGTAAGGATTGAAGAATTAGATCGTGACCTATCTCATGATCCATGATGAACCCGAAGTTGGCCAATTTTTCAATGTGGCCAATCATCTTAAGCACATGTCCACTAACAAATCCTTCCTTATACCATGTTTGGAATAAGGCACATGACACTTGGAATCTCACGGTATGAAAGGAAGTTGCATACGACTCCATCAAGTGAAAGATGATGGTTTTGTTAGTGTTCTCTAAGAACATACCAAGGATCTATTTAAGCATAAAACATCTGAATACTCGAAGTAAGATTGCGGAAAAATACATACAACGATCGGTTAAGTAGGATGTAGAGCCAACAAAAATTTGCTCATTTGAGAAGTGTTCGAAGCTCTTCTTTTTTTGTATGTTGAGCTCCAAGTTTTGATTCTTGAATTCCAAACTCAATGGGATAGTTTCCCTAACACCTTTGTTTGACTCCATTGATGTGCTAGCAACCAAGATTTTTGAATCAAAAATCAAACTTCATGAACCCTAAGTTCACGCCAAATGAGAGCAAAAGATGGGGAGAGTTTCAGTCATACGAAAAAATGAGAGAGAGAGAGAGTAAAAAATATGTTGTCATTGATTTTCCAAAATCAAACTAACAAATACCAAATCTTCCAAAGTTTGTAAAAGTCTTACACATTAATTAAAATAATGATTGTGTAAAAAATAATCCATCAACTACTACTAACTTCCATCAATATAAAGTGATGAGAATGACAAGTGATGTGACTTGATGTGGGCCCCATTTTAATTCAAAATCCAAGTGGGCCCGCAAACACATTCCAGGCTCGGGTTCGTTAATTCTGAATTAATGAATTTTCCGTTGCGACTTAAAGAAGAAATTGAAATGATGTTTTTTACTAGAGAATGTACATAAACATAATCTTTATAGTCTAAAACTAAACCATTCGGCAAAACTAATGAATAAATCCACGCACAATGCAGCCAGTGTTGGAAATTCTAATCCATGTCCCAAGATCAAAAGAGCAAACAAAACATATAAATGAATGAACAATATTGAAGTATGGCGGAATCATACTCACAAATATCGGAATGCGGATGCGTTGATGAAACAAAAATTTTCTCCTTTGTGCAGTGAGGGTTTCGGCCAAACAAAAAGAGAAGCTCCAAGCAATTTTTGATCCTTCCAAGCTCTAAGATTAGTTTCCCATAACACCTTTGTATGATCCCTTGATGGTGCTAGCCTTGTGTGTGATTTTATGTTCCAAACAAACACAAATTCTTCAAGTTTTTGCAACAAAAACAGAAAAGTGGAGAGGGCTGTGAGAGCTCACAGTTTCGGTCATGAGAGAATAGGAGAGAGTGTTATGATTTTTGTTACAAAAATCAATTTATTTTATGCCATAATATTTATTAAATTAATAATAAACTTATGAACACAAATCATGCAATGGCTTAGAGTGTCAAACACTCAAACTCCATGCAAAACCATTGAGTGTATTGTACACTATCACCATGCAATGTATTAACAATTAAATAATGCATAAAATGACATGTGTCATGTGGGCCCCACACAACCCAAATGAAAGTGGGCCCCGCGTACTCACGCGTTCGGGTTCGATATTTCCGAAATACCGAACTTTCGTCGCGACGTTAATTAAATCGAATTTAAATAAATAATTGCGCCTAGCGAAATTATTATTTACGTCGCTAACGAATTAATTCTAAATTAACTCGTTTGCCCGAATTAAAATCTAATTTTAATTCCGCGTCGAAATCGAATTTCGATTATTATATCGAATATAATAATTTTACGATTAATTCCAAATTAATCGTTCTCTCTCTATGTATAGTACTTATCCAAGATAAAGTCTCTCCGTAATTAATCCAAGATTAATCGAGTTTGAATCATACGTCATTGGTGAATCTTCGGGAAGCGACCCAAGAGATCTCTGGATATGTTGGCCGTAAATACGGCCGTCAGATTATCCGAACACGTACGTACCAAGTACTAAGTTTTTACCGATTTACAAGACAAGGTTAGCCTCTAGCAAAACGCCATGCCTACCCAATTCTCCAGAAATATTCTTATTGGAATATAAGATCTATAACAGGCGTAGTATACCGTAGTATAGTGTATACTGATCCAGTATCGGATGATCACATGTAAGGCCTGGGGCTGGAGATGTCTGCCCCGTACGATACATATATCGGACATCAAGCAACTAGTCTCTTTGAATCGGATAATCCTGACCTTGTCATATTATCCCGATGGTTGCAACCATTATAGAGTACTAGTTCTGTATCCTGCGCGATCATCATCTCCATATGTCTGAAGTGATACTTCCGTCTTGACATCACACCCAATACACTACGATTCCCGATAAACCTAGAAGAGGTGTACACAGAACCTGTTAAAGCCCTGGACGACCAAAACTAAAGTCTACCGATTGTCGCAAGTACTAGCGATGCAAGTCTCAGGTTAAGACCATATGCACCTACCCTGAAGCGGACTCCCATAGACACGTAGACATACTACCAATGGGATTCCGCGGGGTCTATCCAGAGCGAAGCTGTTTTCCATACCATCGGTAAAACACAACCTCCTACCGCACTTGCATAAGTATCCAATACTCAAATATATGAGAACTATGCTGTTGTGCCCTCACAACACGCACAAGTGCAGTACTAGTCTATTCCGCATTATCGATGTCCAATCTCGATAATACTACGACTAGGGATATTTAATGATTAAACCTTTATGGATTGATACTGTCTCATATCATCTCAATCCGGAATTAATCATAGGGACTTTTACCATTTATATATCAAAGTAAATAAATTACAAAACGGTAAAAGGCAATTTCATTACTACATAGTTAATTTTGTACAATAATACAATATCATTTACAAAATAGTGACGCTATGGGTCATTACTGTCTAACAATCTCCCACTTGGCCTATAGCCAGTCACTCAAGCATCTAATACCTGAACTATGTACATGTCGCTCAAACTTTTCCCGAGGAATAGCCTTCGTCAGCGGATCTGCAATATTATCCTCTGATGCGATCTTTTCGATCTTCACATCGCCACGATGTATGATCTCTCGAATCAGATGGAATCGTCGAAGAACATGTTTGGATCGTTGATGAGACCTTGGTTCCTTAGCCTGTGCTATAGCCCCGCTATTATCACAATACAATGGAACGGGCTCAGCTGCTAACGGAACTACTCCTAATCCAATTAGGAATTTACGGATCCAAACTGCCTCTTTTGCTGCTTCAGCTGCTGCAATGTACTCCGCTTCAGTTGTTGAATCGGCAACAGTATCTTGCTTGGAAGATTTCCAGCTCAACTGCTCCTTATTCAAACAAAATATGTACCCAGATTGCGACTTAAAGTCGTCTCTGTCGGTTTGGAAACTTGCATCGGTATACCCAGATACCTCAAGTTCTCCATCTCCATAGATTAAGAAAGCATCATTAGTTCTGTTAAGATACTTAAGGATACTCTTAACCGCCATCCAGTGATCTTTACCTGGATCGGCCTGATATCGACTGCACATGCTCAAAGCATGGGACACATCAGGTCGTGTACATATCATGGCATACATGATCGATCCGACTGCCGAGGCGAACGGAGTCCGACTCATGTTGTCTCTCTCATCTTGTGTTTTAGGACACATGTCCCTAGATAGATAGACGCCATGTGATATTGGTAACAGTCCCCTCTTGGACTGATCCATGTTGAATCTCTTCAACACTTTATCAATATATGTACTCTGGGAGAGTCCAAGTAGCTTTCTAGATCTATCCCGGTAGATCTTTATTCCTAGAATAAAAGCTGCCTGCCCCTCCCAGATCTTTCATGGAGAATTTCAATGAAAGCCAAGCTTTCACACCGACGTTAACATGGCAATGTCATTGCCGATAAGCAATACATCGTCGACATAAAGGACAATAAAGTCAGTGCACTCCCACTAACCTTCTTATATACACAAGGATCATCTTCGTTTTGAATGAAATCATATTCTTTTATGATCTCATCAAAACGCTGGTTCCACCCGCGATGCTTGCTTCAGTCCATAAATGGACCGATTTAACTTACAAACCTTGTTTGCAAGTCTAGGTGCGATAAAACCGTCAGGCTGTTGTTGCATATAAACATCCTCCGAAAGGTTTCCGTTAAGGAAAGCGGTTTTAACGTCCATTTGCCATATTTCATAATCGTAATATGCAGCTATTGCAAGCATTATCCGAATGGATTTAATCATGGCAACGGGTGAGAAGGTTTCGTCATAATCAACTCCAAGTCGTTGACGATATCCCTTCGCTACAAGCCTAGCTTTGTACGTTTGTACGTTGCCATCCATGTCAGTCTTCTTCTTGAAGACCCATTTGCATCCAATGGCTTTACGCCTTCTGGTGCATCAACCAGTGTCCAAACTTGGTTGGTATACATGGAATCCATTTCGGCCTTCATGGCTTCTTGCCATAAAGCGGATTCGATACCTTGTATCGCTTCCTCATACGTAGCCGGTTCATTATCCTCAATAAGATTAATATCTACATGAGGTGAGATCAGGAATCCATACCTCTCAGGTATTACCCTAACTCTCTCCGACCTACGCGGTCCTTGTGTATTTGAAGATTGTGGTTCAGTCTCATCCCAGATGGACTGTTCATGTTCCGTTGATAATTCATTGCCAAGAACAGATCACTACGACTTTCATCGAGTTCTACTTTCTTCCCACTAAACACTGCATTTAGGAATTCCTTCTCAAGGAAAACCGCATGTAGAGCAACAAATACTTTGTTCTCTTGTGGGTGATAGAAGTAATATCCATTGGTTTCCCTAGGATATCCAACGAATAGGCATTTATCTGATTTGGGTTCAAGTTTGGTACCTTCCAAACGTTTAACGTATGCCCAGCAACCCCAAATCTTCAGGAATGAGAACCCGGTTTCTTACCTGTCCATATCTCATATGGTGTCTGTTCAACAGACTTTGACGGAACCTTATTCAAAATAAGAACTGCACTGTTTAATGCATATCCCCATAAGGAAATTGGCAGCTCAGTGCGACTCATCATCGACCTTACCATGTCCAACAAGGTACGATTTCCCGTTCGGACACACCATTTAATTGTGGTGTTCCAGGAGGAGTCCACTGTGAAAGAATACCATATTCTTTCAGGTAATCTTGAAACTCATTACTTAAGTATTCGCCACCACGGTCCGACCGTAATGTCTTAATACTCTTGCATGTTTGTTTCAACTTCGTGTCGAAACTCTTTGAATTTCTCAAAAGTTTCCGACTTGTGCGTCATTAGATACACATAACCGTAACGTGATGCATCATCGGTAAAGGTTACGAAGTATCGATATCCACCTCTAGCCTGGCTAGACATGGGCCCACAAACGTCACTATGAACGAGGGCTAACAGTTCAGTGGCACGTTCACCTTTACCGCTAAAAGGTGATTTAGGTATTTTGCCTAATAAGCAAGATTCGCAGACGTCATATGAATTTGGATCAAATCCGTCCAAGTACCCACTCTTCGAAAGTGTGGATATGCGAGTCTTGTTAATGTGTCCCAGACGACAATGCCACATATAAGTTTCATCATTTGGATCACTCTTTTTAAGCCTTTTGTTTGTTAATTTATATGTAGGAGATTCATTTATATTCAAAATATAAAGACCATTATTTGCAACTGCAGTGCATATTTCTGCATCATTTTTATATAAATAACACCCAGTGTTTCTAAATACAAAAGTGTTACCATTTCGGGTTAACAAAGATACAGATATAATATTCCTAGTCAAAGGCAATTCATTACTACATAGTTAATTTTGTACAATAATACAATATCATTTACAAAATAGTGACGCTATGGGTCATTACTGTCTAACAGCCAGTTTTGCTCCATTACCAATGCGTAAGTCAACCTCCCCATGACGGAGTCTCATACTGTTTCTCAGGCCCTGAACATTGTTATATAAGTGAGTCCCACAATCGGTGCAAGCACCCAAGTTGAAGGTTCAGAATTTTGAGAATATAGTGAAATCATATACAACATACCTGAATCATTGGGTTTCTTGGCCTCTTGGGCTTCCTTAGCTTCCTTGGCTTTCAAGGATGCAGTCTTTTCTTCCAATGAATCTTCTTTCCACAAAAGAAACATTTCCCTTTTCCTTTTTTTTTCTCCATCTTACCATTGGGCTTTAGGTGATCTGGAGCCTTGGCCTTACCCTTATTTTTATTTGGGCCTCATGTCTTCTGTCCGTACCCATAAGCATGATGGAGGTTTTAAGCTCCGGTTTCAAGTCATTCTCTACTTCCTTTATCAGATTATGCAATTCTGCTAAAGTAGCTTCTTTATTAGACAGATGAAACTGCATAATAAAGTTAGAGAATTCTTTTGGTAAGGATTGAAGAATTAGATCGTGACCTATCTCATGATCCATGATGAACCCGAAGTTGACCAATTTTCCAATGTGGCCAATCATCTTAAGCACATGTCCACTAACAGATCCTTCCTTATACCATGTTTGGAATAAGGCACATGACACTTGGAATCTCACGGTATGAAAGGAAGTTGCATATGACTCCATCAAGTGAAAGATGATGGTTTTGTTAGTGTTCTCTAAGAACATACCAATGATCTATTTAAGCATAAAACATCTGAATACTCGAAGTAAGATTGCGGAAAAATACTTACAACGATCGGTTAAGTAGGATGTAGAGACAACAAAAATTTGCTCCTTTGAGAAGTGCTCCAAGCTCTCCTTTTTTTGTATGTTGAGCTCCAAGTTTTGATTCTTGAATTCTAAACTCAATGGGATAGTTTCCCAAACACCTTTGTTTGACTCCATTGATGTGCTAGCAACCAAGATTTTTGAATCAAAAATCAAACTTCATGAACCCTAAGTTCACGCCAAATGAGAGCAAAAGAGGGGGAGAGTTTCGGTCATACGAAAAAATGAGAGAGAGAGAGAGTAAAAAATATGTTGTCCTTGATTTTCCAAAATCAAACTAACAAATACCAAATCTTCCAAAGTTGGTAAAAGTCTTACACATTAATTAAAATAATGATTGTGTAAAAAATAATCCATCAACTACTACTAACTTCCATCAATATAAAGTGATGAGAATGACAAGTGATGTGACTTGATGTGGGGCCCCATTTTAATTCAAAATCTAAGTGGGCCCGCAAACACATTCCAGGCTCGGGTTCATTAATTCCGAATTAATGAATTTTCCGTTGCGACTTAATTAAATCAAATTTAATTAAATAATAATGCCTATAACCATTATTATGAAAGTCGCTCGCGAATTAATTCTAAATTAATTCGTTCGCCCGAATTAAAATCCAATTTTAATTCCGTTATGAAATCTAATTTCATTTAATATATCGAATATATTATTTAATCGATTAATTCCAAATTAATCATTCTCTCTCTTCTAATTGAATTTTATCCCAGATAATTCTTTCCGCAATTAATCCTAGATTAATTTTCGCTCTCTCATAATTAATCCTAGATTAATTATATTCGAGTCATACGTCATCAGTGAATCTTCGAGAAGTGACCCATGAGATCCCTGGATATGTTGGTAGTAAATCTGATCATCGGACTATCTGGGCACGTGTGTACCTCGTACCACGTTCTTATCGATTTACAAGACATGGTTGGCTTCTAGCAAAGCACTGTGCCTACCCCATTCTCCAGAAATATTCTTTTAAGGAATATGTAATCTTTGTCAAGCGTAGTATACATAGTATTACGTATTTCGATCCAGTATCGGATAGTAGGCATTGCATTTTTGTATGTGAAACCCGATAATGAGTCTCAGTTGGAGGCACTACCTTTTAAGTCACGGAAGTCGTGAGAAACGGATATCGGAAGGGGAAATTCAGGATGAGTATGCTATCAGAGTCGTTTCACATGTTCACTGTTTTCGTTCGGGCTGCGTTCTTAAACACGTTCGAACGCCAGGCAGATTGCGGGCGTTCTTGTCGCGTTCGAATGGGCGTTCGAACGGTGTCGGTATTTCTAGTTTTGCTGCTAGCCTCACATTAAGCCCAATTCGCCCAAGCCTTTAATACACACCCCAAATTAAATAATTATTAATTAAATAAAACATAACTAAATAAAATATTAATTAAATTAATTAAATAAATAATAAAAAATATTTACCAAACATAAAATAAGTATATGCCTAATATAAACTAATCAAATATATTAACTTCCTAACTAAACAAAATCACATACTAAATTAAAAAGATGTCATGTCTAATTAAAATCAATCATAACAAATTAAAGATATTGACTTCCTAATCTAAACAAATTTTGTCCCCCATCAAATCCCTTGCTTTCCTTGTCTAACACCAAATCATATCTCTCTTTAATGCCAAAATCCATTCCTTGTGAGACAATGTGAAACCCTAGCCCTTCTCTATATAAACAACCCCTAACAAAGACATGCATCCTCTAGCTCATACAGATAACTCACACAAAAATCACAACACAAAGAGCCTTAGCCACTCACGGAAATAGCAACAAGAAGAACATAAACAATTCCCTTCATCTCCTCCACTCCATAACCGAAAATAGCACCCCCCCTAAACCTCTACCCATCACCAAAAATCTCCCTCATACAGCAGCCCTCCATCACCAAAAATATACCTCCAAACAGCAGCCCAAACACCCCCCAAACACCCCTTGAAACACGCCTGGACAGTAGCCCAAACCACTCCCAAAATAGTCCATAAAACCCCTTAAACAGTAACATAAAATGCACTTATAACCCTTGAAATAACCACATAAAACAACACCAAAAAACCACGAAAAAACACTCGAAACAGTTCGTTGAAACGTTAAGACAGTGACCTGAACAGTGAGCAGAAAATACAGAAGAAAAACAGCAAAACGGAGACCAGACGGCGAGCAAAGCAGAAAAACAGTGAGCTAAGACGCTGAACCAGTGACCCGGAAGAATAAGGAGCTTTTACCCCTTCCGATCTTCGCGAAACGCAAGTCCGAAGACGACTTAAAAGGTTAGACCTGAGGGTACTTTCCACACTCATCTTTATTGATTTTTGTTATTTATTTTGACTGTATTTTAATTATTTGTTGAATCTTGTGTGTGTATGATGCGTATTGTGGGTATTGGATGAATGAAAGAGTGTCGTCTCTTGTGGTATATAGGATGGAAACCCAGACGTAATTTTCATAGCCGAATCCGAATGGACGGTAGTGCGGTCTGTACTTGGGATACAACTCCACATACCGCTTGAGTAAACAACCTTCTTTTGTTTCATGTTGCTTTGATTTATTTATTTATTTTTCGTCACTTGAATTCTGCATGTTGCTTATTTATGTATGATTCAATCGAGCGCATGGGCTTAGTAAGTGGAATGAACGATCCCCTATGGGGAGGGGTTAATGCCCTTAACACGATGCTTCGCCGCGCCGGTTGATGTGTGTTCGATTGAATGCAAGATACAGTCAATCAGGCATACTAAGTCTGATATTATTGTTTTTTTTTAATTCTTTGTTTGCATGATTCCATCGAGCGCATGGGCTTAGTAAGTGCAATGTAAGATCCCCTATGGGGAGGGGTTAAAGCCCTTTACCACGATGCTTTGCCGCGCCGGTTGATGTGTGTTCGGTTGAATGTAAGATACGTTTGATCGGACATACTGAGCTTGACATTGTTGTCTTTATTCTTTGTGTTGCATGTATCAGGTCTGGTTCCGTTCGAACTTTTTCTCAAACACTACACGAACGCGAACCTTCTGTTTACCGTTCGAAGCGTTCTCGAACGCTATACGAACGCACACGCACTTTCTTAGTCTCATCATGCATCAGGTCTGGTTCCGTTCGAACGTGTTCTCGAACGCTATACGAACGCGAACCTTCTATTTATCGTTCGAACACGTTTTCAAATGCTACGCGAACACGCACCCACTGAACTGAGTCCTTTTCATCAGATTTCATTCATAGTTTTCCTAGTAGCTATCCCCACATGTATGAATACAATGTGTTTTGATGTATTACAATTCATATGCCTATGTCATGATAACATTTGAGTATTATTTCTTGTGGTATATCGGATAGAAACCCAGACATAAATTCCGTAGCCGATTCCGAATGGACGGTAGTAGTCTGTACTTGGGACACAATTCCACGTACCACTTGAGAAGGTGCTCACATGTGTGCTCGTGTGGTTAGTATGTGTGCTTGTGTTTTCTTGAATATAATATGCCAGTGAAGTTGTATGTTTGTCGCTCATTTGATGTACTTTCAAGCATGCAATCTTAGATGTGAAATATATGTAAACTTAGGTGTAATTTTATTTTGTACATGTGAATTTAGAACATGATACTCTTGGAAATAAGTGCTACTTAAGCCTGATTAAATTATTACATAAATCCTTTCATTACAAGTGGCATAAGTAAGGGACCATTCCGAACCCAACGGTTTGAGGTCTTCCCTTGCGAGGGGTGAGTGCGGCCTTAATTCTCTCATTTTCCCGGTTCATATCGGGTGGCGACTCCATTATTCTCCGATTTAGTCCCCCATGGCTACTCCGTACTCTCGACCGGGCCGCGAGCCCGGGACAACATGCGTCGCCCAGTTTCTGTGTCCCACAGTCTGGCGACTCCACTGGGGATAGAGAATCGGCCCCGAAATATTGTCTTGTGATGTTTGGATTTATGTTTTAATTGACTGTGCCTATAATGGATAAAGTGGGGGTTTAATCAAAGGCATTTTGAGAGTAGGTAATGGTTTGGTGTCTTCCTTCATTCACTACCTTTCTAGAAGGAAAAGCTATGAAGGCACCTAGATAGCCATCTACTCGTAGCCTATTATGATGGACTAATTTGGAGGACTCGTTGTTTATTCCTGACACCAAGCGATAAGAGCCTAAGAGGCTTCGGTATTTAAGTGAGCCTCGCTCTACCTTCCCTCTAGGGAATCTACAACGGGAAATCCATTTGACAGTCTGTCACACACCATAGCTCATTGGCATGTACCTTAGTGTATAAAAAAGGGTGCGTTCACTTGGTCGCTCGAACCCTTGAGTGGGGAGACCTAGTTGTGGGCCATCATTCGCCGGTGAGAGCCTTTGTCTATACTTTTGCTAACCCACCCATAGACCGAGTTTGTATGGCTAAAGTAACAATTATTTCCTTGAGCATGTGCTTGTGGACCATCCTCATTTGGATGCAGTTGGACTATTGTCAGAAATGCGGACTTGCTGGGCCATTTAAACTGGGGCGAGTTCGTACCTTATGACTATTAGGCCCAAAGCTTATGAAATGTCGATGGGCCATTATGTAGAAATTATTACGTTATGTTTGCATTATCTTTCTTCTATGCTTGTGTTTGGGAACATCATCGTTTGGATCCATTTGGACCACTTGTCATGGGATATGGGCTTGTTGGGCCATTTAAACTGGGACAAGAACGTATTTCATGACGATTGGGACAAAGGCGTCTAAGTGTTGATGGGCCACTTTGTGCTTGTGTTCGGAACATTACCATTTGGATTTAGTTGGGCTATTTGCCATGAGATGTGAACTCGTTGGGCCATTTAAACTGGGACGAATTCACTCCTATGACAGTTAGCCCAAAAGCTTCTAAAATGATAATGGGCCGATCTGTTTGAAAATTTTAGTTGATTTAATATGTTATATATGTTACATGCATCTCACGCACCTCATACATACATATATCATGTTAACACCTCTATGTTTATAAAACAACATCAAAGATTCCCGTTGGGTTAGGGAAGAGAGAAATACACTAAAAGATGGGTAACAGATATGAGTACATCCGATAATGAGGTATCCCGGATCGATCAGTTGGAAAATGTTTCGCCAAGATTACTGAACATTGCAAGCCTTGACTACTTCCATGACAAATATGGCTGTGCCCCGTACTGGGGGAAATTTTGAGAATGTGAGGCGCGAGGAGCCTCCGAATGGGTTGGGGGATGATATCCCCACTTTTGATGATGACATGGCAGAGTATGCAACAGGCAGAGTGATTGGGTCTCAGGCAAAATTTCAGAAACTTCGTGATCAGGTTGAGTCAGTTACTCGCAAGATGAGGGGTAAGAATGAGGATTTGCTGGATTATGACACACTGACTTTCGAGGAACAGTTACCGGCACAGTTCAAAATGCCTGATATGGCTAAGTTTAACGGGAATGGGGACCCAAGGGTGCATCTCCGACAGTTTGTATCAGTCATGAGTTCAGTTGGCTTATCTCAGCGCCAAGTGCAGAAAATGTTTGGAAGTCGCTCGAGGGAGCTCCCGTGGTGTGGTACCACAGTTTGGAGAATAAGGTTAAGGAAGTTTGGAAGGAACTAGCTGATGCTTTTCTGAAACAGTATGTTACAGACTTAGAGATTGATTTGTCACTTCGTGATTTGGAGAACACTAAGCATAAGCCAGAAGAAAGCTTCAAGGAGTATATAGACCGCTGGAGAAGCCAGCTTCTGAAAATACAGACTCGGCCCTCTGAGAAGGACCAAATTAAAATGATCATCAAGGGCACTAAGCCCTCGATCTATGGCAAGTTGAGGAGGATGACTTCAATGATTGCGGATTTCCGACAGTTGAGGAAATGTCATGGATATTGAGGAAGAAGAGGCTGAAAACAGAACGTTTTATGGCCAGAATAGAAGGAATTTTGGGGGACATCATGAAGCCAAGTATTCCAGTGCTGAGGTCACTGCCATCAGGAACAGACGTTTCTCCAACTTGGGTAGACCTCTATCAAAGGTGTTTGAGAAATTGAAGATGCAAGGGCTCCTGAAACCCTTGGAATCTAAACCACTCCCCAGCCCTGTGCCGCATTACCTTGACTTGAACTTATTCTGTTATTTTCACCAGCAAAAGGGTCACAAAACTGACAACTGCCCCCGCCTTAGGCATGAGATCGAAGACCTGATTGACACCCACAAAATACCTGACCCAGAAAGAGAGCAACCCAGCACACACAGGAATCCTCTACCAAATTACCACTTCATCCCACCACCATGATCAACTTTGGCTTGCCTGAAACCTTTGTCCTCCAAACCCTCAACCACCAAGCTTCTCACATGGGGATAAGGGATAATAACAGCGAAGAACCAGAGGCTGAGGAAGAAGGCACTGCTGTTTCTCCAAGTTTATCTTGCATTTTAATAAAGACATTGATTTTGTTTGCTTGTTCGAACCTTTTCTCAACAATAATAAAGAAGTTGATTTCGCTTACTTGCCTGAATATCCACTTATCAACTTGCAACATGCGTGCATGTGACAAAAGCATTCAATCTTGGTACTATGATACTCAGAACGTAGGGAATCCTCAGAAGAAGCAAGCAGAAAAGATAAGTTGGCCATTCAGAAATTGGGAAATGAAGACAGCGAGATTGTTAGACTTGGAAAGGAAATGAGTTCACATAACCAATTAGTGTAGACAGATTGAAGCAGTACTTTGCCTAAGGAAGAGAAGACCGAGCTGTCACTAAAGGAATTGACCGAAGACCTAACTCAACGGGATAGGAAACTCATGCATACATGCAAACACGTAACACATTTTGCATCTTTTTTGTGTTTGTTTTGTTTTATGTTTACAGGTTTCCAAGGAAGAAAGAGAGAAAGCAGCAAAGGCAAGCTAGTCAGAAACATCAACAGTACATTTTCAGGAACGAATCCAGGGAATGACCCCTTAAAGCAGTAACATAAACTGCACTTATAACCCTTGAAATATCCACAAAAAACTACACCAAAAAAACCACGAAAAAACACTCGAAACAGTTCGTTGAAACGTTAAGACAGCGACCTGAACAGTTAGCAGAAAATACAGAAGAAACAGCAGCAAAACGGAGACCAGACGGTGAGCAAAGCATCAAAATATTGAGCTAAGACGCTGAACCAGTGAACCGGAAGAATAAGGAGCTTTTACCCCTTCCGATCTCCGCGAAACGCAAGTCCGAAGACGACTTAAAAGGTTAGACCTGAGGGTACTTTCCACACTCATCTTTATTTGATTTTTGTTATTTATTTTAACTGTATTTTAATTATTTGTTGAATCTTGTGTGTGTATGATGCGTGTTGTGGGTATTGGATGAATGAAAGAGTGTCGTCTCTTGTGGTATATAGGATGGAAACCCAGACGTAAATTTCGTAGCCGAATCCGAATAGACGGTAGTGCAGTCTGTACTTGGGATACAACTCCACATACCGCTTGAGTAAACGGCACCTTCTTTTGTTTCATGTTGCTTTGATTTATTTATTTATTTTTCGTCACTTGAATTCTGTATGTTGCTTATTTATGTATGATTCAATCGAGCGCATGGGCTTAGTAAGTGGAATGAAAGATCCCCTATGGGGATGGGTTAAAGCCCTTTACCACGATGCTTCGCCGCGCCGGTTGATGTGTGTTCGATTGAATGCAAGATACGGTGAATCGGGCATACTAAGTCTGATATTATTGTTTTTTTAATTCTTTATTTGCATGATTCCATCGAGCGCATGGGCTTAGTAAGTGCAATGTAAGATCCCCTATAGGGAGGGGTTAAAGCCTTTTACCAAGATGCTTTGCCGCGCCGGTTGATGTGTGTTCGGTTGAATGTAAAATACGTTTGATCGGATATACTGAGCTTGACATTGTTTTCTTTATTCTTTGTGTTGCATGCATCAGGTCTGGTTCCGTTCGAACTCATTCTCGAAAGCTACACGAACTCGAACCTTCTGTTTACTATTCGAACGCGTTCTCGAACGCTACGCGAACGCACACACACTTTCTTAGTCTCATCATGCATCAGGTATGCTTCCGTTCGAACGTGTTCTCAAACTCTATACGAACGCGAACCTTCTGTTTACCGTTCGAACGCGTTTTCAAACGCTACGCGAACACGCACCCACTGAACTGAGTCATTTTCATCAGATTTCATACATAGTTTTCCTAGTAGCTATCCCCATATGTATGAATACAATGTGTTTAATGTATTACAATTCATATGCCTATGTCATGATAACATTTGAGTATTATTTCTTGTGGTATATCGGATGGAAACCCAGACATAAATTCCATAGCCGATTCCGAATGGACGGTAGTACGGTCAGTACTTGGGACACAATTCCACGTACCACTTGAGAAGGTGCTCACATGTGTGCTCGTGTGGTTAGTATGTGTGCTTGTGTTTTCTTGAATTTAATATGCCAGTGAAGTTGTATGTTTGTCGCTCCTTTGATGTACTTTCAAGCATGCAATCTTAGAAGTGAAATATATGTAAAATTAGGTGTAATTTTTATTTTGTACATGTGAATTTAGAAGCATGATACTCTTGGAAATAAGTGCTACTTAAGCCTGATTAAATTATTACATAAATCCTTTCATTACAAGTGGCATAAGTAAGGGACCATTCCGAACCCAACGGTTTGAGGTCTTCCCTTGCGAGGGGTGAGTGCGGCCTTAAATCTCATTTTCCTGGTTCATACCGGGTGGCGACTCCATTATTCTCCGGTTTAGTCCCCCGTGGCTACTCCGTACTCCCGACCGGGCCGCGAGCCCGGGACAGCATGCGTCACCTAGTTTCTGTGTCCCACACGGATGTCACATGCTAGGCCTGGGGTTGGAATTGTGTCTGCCCTGTACGAAGCACATATCAGATCACTGGCAACTAGTCTCTGTAATCGGATAATCATGACCTTGTCATATTATCCTGATAGCTTCAGCATTTAACAGTACTAGTTCCGTATTCTACGTGATCATCATCTCTATATGACTGAAGTGATATTTCCATCTTGACATCACACCTAATACACTACGATTCTCAGTATACCCAGAAGAGGCGTACACAAAACTTATTAAACCCCTGGACAACCAAAACCAAAGTATACTGATTATCGCAAGTATTAGCGATGCAAGTCTCAAGTTAAGACAAAATACATCTAACTTGATGCGGATTCCCATAGACACATAGTCATACTACCAATGGGATTCCGAGGGGTCTATCCAGAGCGAAACTGTTTCCGTACCATCGGTAAATAGAACCTCCTATTACACTTGCATGAGTACCCAATACCCAAATATATGAGAACTATGTTGTTACGTTTTTATAACACACACAAGTGTAATACTAGCCTATTCCGCAATATCGATGTCCAGTCTCGATAATACTTCGACTACGGATATTTAATGATTAAACCTTATGTGGATTAATACTGTCTCATATCTTATTAATCCGGTACTAATAATCATATGGACTTTTATCATTTATATATCCCGGTAATCCAATACAAATGAAAAAATAGCAATTTCCTTTGTCACATAGTTAATTTGTACAAACACCGTGTTTTGTAGAAATAGTGATGCTATACGTCATAATTGTCTAACAATCTCCTACTTAGCCTATAGGCAATCACTCAAGTGTCCTACACTTGAACTATATACGTGTCGCTCAAACTTCTGCTGAGAAACATTTTTCGTCAGCGGATTTACAATGTTATCATCTGATGCGATTTATTCGATCATTACATCGCCACGATGTATGATCTTACGAATCAGATGAAATAGTCGAAGTACATACTTGGATCATTGATGAGATCGTGGTTCCTTAGCCTGTGCTGTAGCCTAGCTCAGCTACTAACAGAATTACTCCTAATCTAATTAGGATTATATAGATCCAAAATGCTTCTTTTGCTGCCTTAGCTGCAGCAATATTCCGCTTTCATTGTTTATTCGGCAACAATATCTTACTTGGAATATTTACAGCTCACTGTTCCGTTATGTTGGGAAGTATGCCCTAGAGCTACATGTGATGTATACAGTTTCATGTCTTTTGAAATAAAAGGATGCATTATTCATTTATCAAATTGTTTGTTTAAATTTCGCATATCATATCTTCATGAATACCATAGATTACTTATGTACTTTCAAGACTTGGTGCATGAGTGTCATGCACCAGAGGATTCAAGTCTGAAGTTAGTAATCTTAAATAGTCCATAGAGAGCAAACAAATCGGTACTTTGTTTGTGGTTTATCTATAGCTGCGGTCCATTCTATATTTGGATGGCGATCTTAATCCGGATCGTCCATATAGAGACATGAGAATGGAGGCACCTTATATGATGTGATCATATGGGACTGGACCCAGATAGAAATGACATTCTTATAATATCTGTTAAATAAAGAAAGTCATTTCGATCTACTTGATGGTCATATATGGGTTGATCTTAATCCTGAGTGTACTACGAACTCCTGCATGGCGGGATATGTCATTTGATTTACAAAGGTGAGGTTGGTTTAGCAATCCCAACCAATAACTATGTACTTTGGGGGCATAGTCTATTATGTAGCTGGGAACATTTTACATAGACATGTAATTCACTTCTTCTTGTGAGAAGTAGATGAATATCTCTCTTAAGGGTTGATTCGGTGCTTGAACGATTAGAGCGCTCAAGTCTTTCTATTACGAATAGAAAGATTAATATTCATAACAGTTATGAATGAATCGTTCATTAGAGAATCAATGGTACTTCAGATAAAATAATTAGAGGGGTATAACGGACATTATGACCCGGCTCTAATTATGAGATATTCGTGAAGGATCAATTCATATGCAATGACTATATCGGTGGACACCGACTTGGATCGGCTTTATATTTCATCTACGGCAACGAGAGTGCAACTTTGGGTTTTTTAGTGGAATAACCCGGAGTTAATAATTCGGAATATTTAATTAAGAGCTTAATTAATATTTTCATGATTATTGGAGCTCAGAACCGTAGGTCCACTTGGTCCCCGTACTAGCTCGATTTACTTTAGCGGAGCTAATATAATTGGATGGTCCAATTATATACTCACAAAAGGAATGAATATTATTAATGTGATTAATAATATTAATTATATTACACATGAGACTTTATATTAAAAGTTAATATAAAGTATTAATAATTATATTTGATAATTATTAAATTAGAATATTGAATTATATATGATATAATTTAATAAGGCTAAGAATTATTATCAAGGTAGGATTCCTTATAGAATAAGGAATGGGATTTGTTTGTTTAGGAAACAAAATCAAATCCTAATTAAAAATCCCCCTTGGCCGAAAATACATATGTGTATTAGGGATAAAATTTGTTTGTTTTGGAAACAAAATCAAATCCAATTGAATCCCCCCTTGGCCGAAATTTTAATAGTTCTATAGGGAGTAGGATTTGTTTATTTTGGAAGCAAAATCAAACAAGGAAACCTATACCTTAGCTTGGCCGAATTTTTACACCATTGGGAGACTAGTGGTTGATTTTTTTTATGAAACAAATTAACCATGAGTATAAAAGATAAATTATGATTTATTTTTAAGAGAACATAATTGAAAAAACCCTAGCCTCCATCTCATTCTCCAAGCTCTCAAGAGTTGAGAATTCTCTTCGGTGTGTGTGATCTTTCTCTAAACTGTTTAGAGATTTGTTTGTGAGTGTAGCCCACAATACTCTCCGTGAGTGTCGAGACATAGTTCGGAAGACCTCGTGACGTTGAAAATCATCCCCAAATTGCCCCTACAAGTTGCGGCACTCCCTCCCTGAAGAGTTGCAATTTGCGCAAGTTTCAGGGATCCTCAGGGAGATCCGTTTTGTTTGTTTTTCATTCGGAATTTTGGGAAACAATTTAGGATATCTTTAGGCCTGTATTAGGATTGATTTTTGAAAAAAATCAGATCTGGAACTGACCTGTAAGTGGCGCAAATCAGACCTGCAACTGGGTGTTGTTCGCGCCCATAACGTGTCCAAAACAGTCCGTTATTTCACTGCAGTTCAAGGACTGTTCGGGGACTGTTTCGGGGCTACTCCGGGGCTGAAATTTTGTCCAAGACATCAGCAATATCACTGGTAATAATCGGCCAAAACAAGGGAAGAGCAGAAAAAAATTTCAAGTTCGGTTCGTAAGCCTAATCGCTTCCGCTGCGCGGGGGAAGGCGTTCCCTACAATTGGCATCAAGAGCGAGGTTGAAAAGTGCTCTTAACCCTTCACTTTATTATTTAAAGTTTCTGTTTTAACATGTTTATATGAGTTATAAATATGATATGCATGTTTAGATGGGTGGGCACATTATTTAAGTTCATGTGATGAATGGTTTTGATATTTCATGTGATGAATGGATTTTGCATTGGTCGTAATTTTTTATGGCTCTTATTTTTGTAGTTAGTTTTGATTTTGGTTGTAAAGCCATAAGGCCATTGTTTCCATACCGAAAAAATGGTTGTATGTCGTAATAAGGGTACTGTATAGTTTGAATAACGGAACAATGAACTGAAAATCTTCCAAGCAATATACTGTTGCCGAATAAACAAAAAAAGCGAAATATTACAGCAGCTGAGTGACCGGTACATTCACACGCGTATAACGCAAGCGCACGTATCGTTCAAGTAGTATAAAAATATCGATCCCACGAGGACTTAATTCGTACTGTTGTTATTAATTATTGATACTATTTATTTACATGTATTTAATTATAGTGAGGAGGGAATGATTTCTTTTGGTTGTTGAATGTGGATTTGCTTTAAATAAAATAAAATAAAGACACAAAAGAAAAGAAACCAAAAGAAAATACTAAAGAAAATAGAAGAAAATACTCAAAGATCTAGTGTCGTGACTCCACACAATATTGTTAAAAGATGAATTGACTCTCTTATTTATGTGTAATAAATTAATTTACTAACCTGGAACATGATGATATGCAAAAGCCTCTTCTGATGGTCAGACGCAAATACCCAGTATAACCCAATTCAACCATATTCCTATGTCAACCACATTACCTGGATTCATTAAGACCAAGTTCCAATTACGGCTACCCACGCCCGACAGGTATATTCCTATCCTGTAAGGAAATCTATTAAAGGGTTATCTATCCTCAAGGAAGATCGTGAGTTATTGAATCTAAGGCGGAAACCTAAAATCCCTATGTCTAGTTCATTTTAAGTTTAGCCCATCAATCTTTATTAATGGCCAATTAACAAGACGCATTAAGCTTAAGACCCAATAAACAAACTAAAGAACTACCCATAAAAAGAAAATCAATTATTAAGTGTGGATATTGTGTTTCATCAATTACCTAGAATAAAAACAAAATGTTGGGGGTTGGGGGATCCACTTTTACTATATCTAATTACAAATATCCCTTAATATAATATAAAACTTATTCATGATATTACCAACTCACCATAACGGCGGTATTCCTTATTAAGTGAAATTAAGTCCGACCAACCATAAAGGGGTGGTATTATTAATTGTCCATACCAGCCATATAGGCGGTAATTACCTGTCACCTAAAGACCTACCATATAGGCGGTGCCACATTATGTCAAATAAATAAAACCAGCCATTAAGGCGGTAATCTTTATATTTTGAATTATAATTTCCATATTATAATTAAGGGATTTTAATCTAAATTAAAATAATAAAAGCTTCACCTTACCCCCAGCGGAAAATTACCTACAAAACATAAAAGAAATGAGAAGAAGAAGAAAAACTACTACTATTACTGAAAATAAAAAGCATAAATTAAATACTAAAAATAAATACAAACAAGATGCAATCCTTAAATTCCTTACAAAAACCTAAGGAAAGCATGAGAATTACAAATGAAATGGCTTGGTATTTATAGAAAAACCTAAAGGCTTCCACCAATTTCTCCACCGATTGCTCCACGAATTGCTCCACCAAACACTCCACCAAACATGCCACAAGACATGGCATCAAACATGGCACCAAACATGACACCAAACATGTCATCAAATATGGCACCAAACATTCAAGCATTTTTGGTGGAAGTTTAACAATTTTTATTTTTTTTTTATTTTATTAAGTTTATTTTATATTTTGTAAATGACTCTAGTAGTTACACAAAATATATTATATTGTTCATAAATTTCGGCCTTCCACACCTCCGAATTTGAAAATATTTAAATCTTCAAAGTTGTAGATCGTTGTTTCTTCTTTAATCTGGCACTTGAATCAGCTCAATTGGATATTGGATGCAAAAGATATGGCCAAAATATGAAACTTGCGCAAAATTGGAATTTCGGACTGTACTTCGTGATGCCTACAGTAGAATTTCATTTTTGACATTTTTTCCTCCGAATTTCATCATTTAAGCCCCGAGTTGACTCCATTAAGTCCCAATATTATTTTTATCTGTAAAATAAATAAAAACACATCAAAACGTTCATAAAACTCGAGAAACTATTCAAAATATTAGCTTAAATGAGTGAGAAATAGTGATATAAATACCACTCATCACACTGCCAAACCTAACATTTTGCTAGTCCTCGAGCAAAACACAAAATAAAATAACATAAAATTAAACTAAGCTAAGCCACTTTCGTAGGGATCACAGTTGTATTTAGCATATGCAACAAGCCTTTAAACCCCTAGGTGTCCATAGTGACAAGTTGTAGTCTCGTGAGGGCTTACAGCAATGATACCCACAAACATTTTACAAAAGTAAAAATAAAGTAAAACTAATGCACACAAAGAAGAAAGACAAAAGAAAAGAGAATAAAGAAGCTAGTGACTAATCAAGTGAAACTTCTACTTCAAGTTAGTAGTTGTTTTCTTTCTTTTTAAACAACCGAATAAGTAAATTCTCCGATTATATTTACCATTCTCCATATACACAGCCAACAAAATATTAATCAACTCATTTTTGCCCACAACAGTCACAAGTGCAGTTGAGAAGACAGTAATATTTTTGTCCTAAAGTTCTATCAAATTTCACACATTTTTGTAGCAATTGAATAATTTTTTCAGATTTTTCGAATTTTTTCTTTCTTTTTCTGATATTATTTTTTTATTTATATACAATATCTTCCGTCTATGTAGCGAGTTTTGGGTCGGTGACTCCCAAACCAGTTGGCTTTAGGGCACTAGGTGTTAAGACACCCCTACGGACTTAATTACTCAGACTTCAGATATATATATTTACTTTACAACATCTTCGATCCATGTAGCGAGCTTTGGGCAAGTGACTCCCAAACCAGTTGGTTTTAGGGCATTGGGTGTTAAAACACCCATACGGGCTTAATGACCCGGATCTTAGACATTTTTTTCACTTTTTTTTTCTTTTTTTTTTCTTTTTTTTTACTCCATTGCCATTTATAGATGCTTCCTCCAATTAAACTAGAGCACTGAATATTATAAACTTTTCAATTACAACTCATGTCCGTATGTTACTATGCATATTGATAATACCTGTCAATTGAGCATATGAAGATCTATTTTAGTCAGTTTTATGGAGAATTCACAAATTAAATAATTTAAAAGGAAATAAACAAAAATTAACTTGTTTCGAAAATGGGTTTGAGATACGTATCAGGAGTGGGAACTCCTTACACATCTATCTCTCACCAATTTCACCTTTTTAATCAAAATAAAAAAAAAACACAAAAACGCAAAATATTTTTGTAATTTTTGAAAATTTTTAATTTTTTTGTATTTTTCGAAAAATTTTGGACTAAAAATAAAAACAACATAATAAAAAAAGATACTAATCAATTATTCCCCTCCCCCAAACCTAAATGAGACATTGTCCCCAATATCTTAAAAAGTAAAGGAAGAGTTTAGAGGATAGTAAATGGTTAGCAAAAATACTATGAAAAATTACCGATTAAGATCTATACCCAATTTGCGCTTCTTACCACGATCGCAATCTGTCCAGTTCAACTTGGAATCAATGGGGTCGATTTTTGGTTCATAGGCTAAAAGTTGGTCAATTAATTCATCGGCTTTTCTCGCAGTTAAAAATATGTCCTTTATCGGTTTCGAGATGAGCCCAAGTCTGTTAGCATCTGCAAGAAATACGAAAAGAAAATCGAAAAATCCATCCGCATTAAGTAATCCAATGGGTTTCTGGTGGATGTTCAAATTTGCCAAAGATGCTACGTGAATATTTCCTCCAACATGCCCAGCCCGCCAGGTAAAGCAATGAAGGCGTCAGCGTGATTGACCATTTCAATGAGTTGTCCAGACATGTCTGGGACAATGCATTCCTCTCCGTTTGAATCTCAGATGAGGCCTGTCTCTGCTAATGGTTTTGGAATGATCCCCAAAACATGGCTGCCACCTTCTTGCACCGCTTTTGAAACACATCCCATTAATCCAAGATTGCCACCGCCATATACTAAGTGCATGTTCCGTTCAGCAATAACTCTCCCCAATTCCTTTTCGGCCTCCATATATTCTGGTTTGTTCCAGAATTAGATCCACAAAACACACAGATATGAGTAACTCATCTCTTGGAAGTTGTTTCCATTTTTTCTTATCTGAATTTTTATCTTTATGTGTAGAAGAGAATTCTGGCGAGCTGAATTTATAGATCCTGAAAAGGGTGAGTAATAATTGCACTAGTATCTGCCAAATGATAATTATTAGAAGAACGTTAAAATAAATCGTGAAAAGTCAAAAATTTTAAATCTTGTCGGCGAAAATAAAGAAAAGTACAAAAGAAAAGCAAATCAAAGCAATTATTAAGGCAACAGAATTGTGTACGCAATACGCCATTCGCTTGGAATATAAATCCATTAGGATGCGTCTCAAGAATTCATTCCTTACTCAGCCACCACTAATGAATTAGCTCTCATCTTTGTGATTGCCAAACACCATTCCTTCTGTCTTAAAATTCTCCCTTTGTGCTTTTTCTACAAAAATAACAAACAAAATTAAAAACTCTACAACATGTATACACAAAATATGAAAACATAAATTATAAAAAATTGCATGGGGTGCCTCAATGCTAGCGCTAAATTTATCGTCTTCAGCCAGACGTGACTGAAATCTATCTGTCAATGAGGTTTCAGCGTCGTTTTGGATGTCCGATTAAAGATAATCCCGTGAGCGTGCTTTTGAAGGGTCTCTTCCAATGGTAAGGTCGTATAAATTTTTTGTCTCATTTAGTGCTTGTGGCACATTTTCAATCTTTGTTTCTCCAGTAGTTCCCGAAAAGAAAGAAAGAAAATCAGGAGGTCTCGTATGGTGCTTGACTTGGAATGGAAGTTCCATTCTGTCAAGCTTCTGGGCGATATCTTTGATTTGTACTACCTAAGACAGTGATGTTTCACCTGAATGCACTGGATCTTGAATAAAGTATAACTTTTGCTCCTCCATTTGCTCTACTTCTTGCTCCATCTTTTTCTTCACAGATCTATTTTAGGATTCCGCGTTCAGTTCTTCATCTGTCATCTGTGAAATGCATGCTCCATAAGTGTCTACCTGAGGATCTAAAGATGTTTCTGACATTAGGTCTTAATCCTCTGATACGGATGGACTAAATGGTTCAGGTAGATCTTCTTCAAACATTTGTGCAATGCAATCTCCAAGATCTTCAGCCAGAGAATGTAAAGTTGTGTCTGTCTGTAAGCTTTTATCCTCTGTGGTTGGTAGTTCTTCCTCGAACATCATTGTAATACATGCACCAAGATCTTCATTTTGAGGATGTAGAATTCCATCCTCAATTTTCGGTGCAGTTGGTACAAACAGCTCAGCTTCTTCCTCAAAGTCAGAATCTGAATAATAAAAATCAAATTGAGACTTTGATGGTTTGGGTTCCTGAACTGATACCTCAGATTCCTGATTCTGCTCAGCCTCCTCTTCTACTAAAGTGTCATCGTGAAATGTTTGGTACTCGAAGGCTTCATTAGTGTCATCTGAAAATGCTCCTTGAGGTATGTAGCTCTGGTTTTCTATTAATTGTCTGATCTGCTCAATCATTCTTTGTAAGGATTCTGTTTGACTCTGAAGTTGTGCATCAATTTCAGCTGCCCGTTCTTAGAACCAATCTTTGAACATGTGAAGTATCTGATCTTCCTCGGATGGTTCTGGTTCTTGATGAAGATCAAAGGCGAATGATGGATAAGATGGAAAATATGATGGTTCTTCATACCTTGAATGATTCCAATAAATCTGCCACTCTGAAAGGTATATACAATGATCGCTCGGGTGGTTACCATCACATATTACACATCTCCCCATTTCGTTCTGATAAGCAAAAGTAGTATTGCTTGGTTCTGGCATCCAGTGATAGTTGTTGGGCTGGACAACATGCCTCTGAAAACCGGACTGTTGCTCCCAGATGTAGGGTGTATCTTCTTATAAAGCTCATAATCTCTCAATCTTCCAGTAGTGATCTATTTTTCAACAACCTGAAAACAAAAGAAAGAAATAAGAATTACAGAGAAAAATAAAGAAAATTAGATATCTTCAAAATTAATAACTCAAGAAATATACGTCCCCGGCAACGGCGCCAAAAACTTGACCGGTGCATTCACACGTGTATAACGCAAGCGCACATATCGTTCAAGTAGTATAAAAAATATCGATCCCATGAGGACTTAATTCCTACTGTTGTTATTAATTATTGATACTATTTATTTACAGGTATCTAATTATAGGGAGAATGGAATGATTGCTTTGGTTGGTTGAATGTGGATTTGCTTTAAATAAATAAAATAAAGACACAAAAGAAAAAAAATTCAAAAGAAAATACTAGAGAAAATAGAAGAAAAGACTCAAAGATCTAGGGTCGTGACTCCACACAATATTATTAAAAGATGAATTGACTCTCTTATTTATGTGTAATAAATTAATTTACTAACCTGGAACACGATGATATGCAAAAAGCCTCTTCCGATGGTCAGACTCAAAAACCTAGTATAACCCAATTGAACCATATTCCTATGTCAACCACATTACCTGGATTCATTAAGACCAAGTTCCAATTATGGCTACCCACGCCCGACAGGTATATTCATATCCTGTAAGGAAATCTATTAAAGGGTTATCTATCCTCAAGAAAGATCGTGTGAGTTATTAAATCTAAGGGGAAACCTAAATCCCTATGTCTAGTTCATTTTAAGTTTACCCCATCAATCTTTATTAATGGCCAATTAAAAAGACGCATTAAGCTTAAGAGCTAATAAATAAACTAAAGAACTACCTATAAAAAGAAAATCAATTATTAAGTGTGGATATTGTATTTCATCACTTCCCTAGAATAAAAATAAAATGATGGGGGTTGGGGGATCCACTTTTACTATATCTAATTTATAAATCTCCCTTAATATAATATAAAACTTATTCATGATATTACCAACCGACCATAAAGGCGGTATTCCTTATTAAGTCAAATTAAGTCCGACCAGCCATAAAGGCGGTATTATTATTTGTCCATACCAGCCATATAGGCGATAATTACATGTCACCTAAAGACCAGCCATATAGGCGGTGCCACATTATGTCAAATAAATAAAACCAGCCATTAAGGTGGTAATCTTTATATTTTGAATTATAATTTCCATATTATAATTAAGAGAGATTAATCTAAATTAAAATAATAAAAGCTCCACCTTACCCCCAGCGGAAAATTACCTACAAAACATAAAAGAAATGAGAAGAAGAATAAGAACTACTATTATTGCTGAAAATAAAAATGCATAAATTAAATACAGAAAATAAATACAAACAAGATGCAATCCTTAAATTCCTTAAAAAAAACCTAAGGAAAGCATGAGAATTAGAAATGAAATGGCTTGGTATTTATAGAAAAACCTAAAGGCTTCCACCCATTTCTCCACCGATTGCTCCACGAATTGCTCCACCAAACATGGCACAAGACATGGCATCAAACATGGCAACAAACATGGCACCAAACATGGCACCAAACATTCAAGCATGTTTGGAGGAAGTTTAACAATTTTTTTTTTTTATTTTATTAATTTTATTTTATATTTTGTAAATGACTATAGTAGTTACACAAACTATACTGTATTGTTCATCAATTCGGCCTTCCACACCTCCGAATTTGAAAATATTTAAATCTTCAAAGTTGTAGATATTTCTTTTTATTTAATCTGGAACTTGAATCAGCTCAATCAGATATCGGATGAAAAGGTATGGCCAAAATATGAAACTTGCGCAAAATTAGAATTTCGGACAGTACTTCGTGACGCCTACAGTAAAATTTCATTTTTGACTTTTTTTCCTCTGAATTTCATCGTTTTAGCCCGAGTTGATTCCATTAAGTCCCAATATATTTTATCTGCAAAATAAATAAAAACACATCAAAACGTTCATAAAACTCGAGAAACTATACAAAATATTAGGTTAAATGAGTGGGAAATAGTGATATAAATACCACTCATCACTGAGGTAGCAAATGAAGCATTTTGGATCTATATAATCCTAATTAGATTAGGTATATTTCTGTTAGCAGCTGAGCTAGGCTACAACACAAGCAAAAGAATTAACGGTCTCATCAACGATCCAAGTATGTACTTCAACTTTTCATCTGATTCGTCGGATCATACATCGTGGCGATGTGATGATCGAATAAATCGCATAAGATGGTAACCTTTCAAATCCGCTGACGAAAGTTTGAGCGAACCGTACATAGTTCAGGTGGAGACACCTGAGTGATTGGCTATAGGCCAAGTAGGAGATTGTTGGACAATTATGACCCATAGCATCATTATTTGTACAGAACATGGTGGTGTTGTACAAATTAATCCACTATTAACACTAAGGTTTAATCATTAAATATCCCTAGTCGTAGTATTATCGAGACTGGACATCGATAATGCGGAATAGACTAGTATTACACTTGTGCGTGTTATGGAAGCATAACAGCATAGTTCTCATATATTTGGGTATAGGATACTCATGCAAGTGTAATAGGAGGTTGTGTTTATCGATGGTACAGAAACAGCTTCGCTCTGGATAGACCCCAAGGAATCCCATTAGTAGTATGACTATGTGTCTATAGGAATCCGAATCAGGGTAGATGTATTTTGTCTTAACCTGAGACTTACACCGCTAATACTTGCTGGTTTTGGTCGTCCGGGGCTTTAACAGGTTCTAAATACGCCTCTTCTGGGTATAATGAGAATCGTAGTGTATTGGGTGTAATGTCAAGACAGAAGTATCACTTCAGTCATATGGAGATGATGATCACGTAGGATACGGAACTAGTACTCTTAAGTACAGCAATCACCGGGATAATATGACTAGGTCATGATTATCCGATTATAGAGACTAGTTACGAGAGATCCGATATGTGCTTCGTACGGGGCAGACACAATTCCAGCCCCAGGCCTAGCATGTGACATCCATTACTGGATCGCAATACGCAATACTACGTATACTACGCCAAACACAGATAATGTATTCCTTTAAGAATATTTCTAGTGAATTGGGTAGGCACGGTGCTTTGCTAGAAGCCAACCATGTCTCATAAATCGGTAAAAATATAGTACTAAGTACGTACGTGTTCGGATAGTCCGACAATCGGATTTACTACCAATATATCCAGGGATCTCATGGGTCGCTTCCCGAAGATTCACTGATGATGTATGATTTGAACATAATTAATCTGGGATTAATTACGGAGAGATTTTATCTAGGATAAAATACTATTTAAAGAGTGAGAACGATTAATTTGAAATTAATCGATAAAATAATATATTCGATATATTAAACGAAATTAGATTTCGACGCGAAATTAAAATTGGATTTTAATTCGGGGAAACGAAAGAATTTAGAATTAATTCGTGAGCGATGTGAATAGTAATTTTGCTTGGCATAATTATTTAATTAAATTTGATTTAATTACGTCGTAATGGAAAATTCGTTAATTCGGAATTAGCGAACCCGAGCCCGGGAGTGTTTGCGGGCCCACTCGGATTTTGAATTCAAGTGGGGCCCACATGTCACATCTCTAATCATTCATTCACCTTTTTGGTGATGGATGTTAGTGAATGAAATGAAGGTTGCTTGTTATTCACACAAAGTGAAATGGTGATGGACATATACCAACTTTGGTATATCTTTTACTTTTGATTTTTTGAAATCGAAAACAATCAACACACTTCATCTCATCCCTCTTTCTCACTCACGGCTTTGAGCCTTTTTTCTCTCTATTTTTTCCTTTGGCCGAGAGTCACTAGGAAGATCAAGGGGAATTTTGTTGCATTTTTCTCCATTGCTAGCACATCAATGAATCATTCAAGGTGATAGGGAAACCAACATTTGAGCTTGGAATCACCATTAAGCTTGGAGCTTGGATTCAACATTCATAGAGGAAGCTTGGAGACTTCTTAAAGGCAAAAGGTTTTTGTGTTAACACCTCCAAAATCCATTCAATGTGAGTGTGTTTCCGCCATACTTCATTATGTATTCATATTGTTTCATGCTTGAATTGATCTTGGGAATGCCTTAGAAACCCAACAATGAGCTGCTTTAGGGTTGAGAGAGAGAGGCTTAGGTTTTCTAGGGTTTGCTGCTCACGGTTGTCGAGAGTTTAGGCTCTTGTGGTGAGAGAGGGAAGAGAGATGCGAAATGGAAGAAGGCTGTGAGTTGTGTGTGGGGAAGGAGAAATGGAGGCGTGAAGGGTAGGGAGATCAGAGAGGGGGCGTCGAGAGAGAGATGATCATTAGGGTTTCACTGTATCTTTTTTTTTGGTTATCGAGTGTTGGGAAGAAGAGGGAAGGGGACTGTGTGAAGTGTCTCGGGTTTAGGGTTTGGTTTAGGTTATGTTTTATAGTGGTGCATTAGGGTTAGGGTTATGAATGTGGGCTTTGGATGGGTTCGTTGGGCTTTGGATGGGTGCGAGGGTTTTGGGCCAAGATTAATGTTTAAAACAAGAATTGAATGGGTGAACCCGCGACTAACTAGCGAGTTATTTTGACAAGCTATTAATTTTAGAATTTTCCCTTCTGGCATGTGTTTCCCGCGACTTCCTTGACTTTTCGGGTAGTGTCTTCATACGAGGCTCATCATTGGGTTTTATACAAAAATGCAGTGTCTACAGCTAGACATTATTGTTTAATTAAATTAGATTTAATTACGTCGCAACGGTAAATTCGTTTAGTTCGGAATTAAATGAACCCGAGCCTGAGCGAAGTTGCGTTTTAATTTAGCCGTCTTAAATTTGGAATTTAAAAGTAGTGGGACACACTTTACTTACATCACTTGTTTGACTAATGATGGAAGTGGTTATGCTTGATTTTGGAATTGATTTGTTAGTTAAGTAAAGCTTAGTTTACTTATAAAACACTCAAACCAATTCAACACACAAACTTAGTGTAAATTAACTTGTTGACTTTGGAAGTGTAATTAGGTTACTATTCATGGTCGAGAGTTTCAAGCTTCATAAGGAAGAATTTTGTTTCTCAAAATTGATCAATGCTAGCACATTAAGGAGTTGATCAAGGTGATAGGGAGACTCACCCAAGTGTTGGAACACTAATAGAAGGCTTGGAGCTTCCATCTTCAAAGAAAAATTTTCAAATTCATCCAAACCAATGTAAGTATTCCACAACTTCCTTTGGTAAAATTCAAAAATGAATCACTCTTAGAGATCATTAGCATGTTCTAGGAACACTAACATCATGTGCATATGGTTAATTCATTTCTACCAACAATAACTAAATTGTTATTAAAATAAATTGAATAACCATCATCCAAAAGTTTAGAAACAGAAATCAAATTCCTGTGAAAACCAGGAATGAATAACACATTATTCGAATTTAAATAACTTTTATTTATAAGATTTAAACTAGAAACTCCCACTGCTCTTGCTGAAATGAAATCCTCTGTCCCGACCCTAAGGTTGTAGTCACCTTCAGCAAGGTCCCTCCATGAGTCAAGTAGCTGCAAAGAAGAACAAGCATGGTTAGTGGCTCCAGAGTCAACAATCCAGGCAGATTTATAATCCTCCACTAATAGAGATTCAATAACAAGTAAATCATATTTACCTGTTTCCTTTTTCATATTAAGCTCACTAAGGTATTTAGGATAATTTCTTGTCCAATGCCCATTCTTGTTGCAGTGGAAATATTTTCTCTTGGGCTTGGCATCCTCGGAGCCTTTCTTGTTCTTCTTCTTCATGGACTTTGCCTTAGACTTCCCAATGTTATTCTTCTTCATCTTTGCAGATTTAGAAGACTCGGTAACATTTACCTCAGCACCGGACTTACGATGATCCTCAAGCATTGACTTATACTAGGTGAGCTCATTAAGCAGTTGGGTCACAGTAAAAATCAACTTGTTCATAACTGTAGGACACAGAAATGGACGACGCTGTTATGGGCTCGCGGCCCGGTTGGGAGTACGGATTAGCTCGCGGGGGACTAAACCGGAGAATAAAATGGAGTTGCCACCCGGTGTGAACCGGGAAAATGATTTAAGGCCGCACTCACCCCTCGCAAGGGAAGACCTCAAACCGTTGGGTTCGGAATGGTCCCTTACGTATGTCACTTGTAATGAACGGATTTATGCAATAATTTAACTAAGTCTACACAACATACATGTCCAACAATAACCTAAATCTAGTTCGCATTCATAAAAAAATAAATCCTTTGTCTAGGTTTGTATGCTTTAAAACTAAGTTATCATAACGGCTAATAGAAGGAACACTAATAGAAGGCTTGGAGCTTCCATCTTCAAAACAAAATTTTCAAATTCATCCAAACCAATGTAAGTATTCCACAACTTCCATTGGTAAAATTCACACTTGAATCACTCTTAGAGATCATTAGCATGTTCTAGGAACAATAACAACATGTGCATATGGTTAACTCATTTCTACCAATAATAACTAAATTATTATTAAAATAAATTGAATAACCATCATCCAAAAGTTTAGAAACAGAAATCAAATTCCTGCGAAAACCAGGAATGAATAACACATTGTTCAAATTTAAATAACTTTTATTTGTAAAATTTAAACTAGAAACTCCCACTGCTCTTGCTGAAACGACATCCTATGTCCCGACCTTCATGGTGTAGTCACCTTCAACAAGGTCTCTCCATGAGTCAAGTAGTTGCAAAGAAGAACAAGCATGGTTAGTGGCTCTAGAGTCAACAATCCAGGCAGATTTATAATCCTCCACTAATAGAGATTCGATAACGAGTAAATCATATTTACTTGTTTCCTTTTTCTCATTCAGCTCACTAAGGTATTTAGGATAATTTCTTGTCCAATGTCCGTTCTTGTTGCAGTGGAAATATTTTCTCTTGGGCTTGGCATCCTCTGAGCCTTTCTTGTTCTTCTTCTTCATGGACTTTGCCTTAGACTTCCCAATGTTATTCTTCTTCATCTTTGCAGATTTAGAAGACTCGGCAACATTTGCCTCAGCATCGGACTTACGAGGATCCTCAAGCATTGACTTATACTAGGTGAGCTCATTAAGCAGTTGGGTCAAAGTAAAAATCAACTTGTTCATAACTGTAGGACACAGAAATAGACGACGTTGTTCTGGGTGCGCGGCCCGGTTGGGAGTACGGATTAGCCCGCAGGGGACTAAACCGGAGAATAAAATAGAGTCGCCACCCGGTGTGAATCGGGAAAATGATTTAAGACCGCACTCACCTCTCGCAAGGGAAGACCTCAAATCGTTGGGTTCGGAATAGTCCCTTACTTATGTCACTTGTAATGAACGGATTTATGCAATAATTTAACTAAGTCTACACAACATACATGTCCAAGAATAACCTAAATCTAGTTCGCATTCATAAAAAAAATAAATCCTATGTCTAGGTTTGCATGCTTTAAAACTAAGTTATCATAACGGCTAATAGAAGGAACACTAATATAAGGCTTGGAGCTTCCATCTTCAAAACAAAATTTTCAAATTCATCCAAACCAATGTAAGTATTCCACAACTTCCTTTAGTAAAATTCACACTTGAATCACTCTTAGTGATAATTAGCATGTTCTAGGAACAATAACATCATGTGGATATGGTTAATTCATTTCTACCAATAATAACTAAATTATTATTAAAATAAATTGAATAACCATCATCCAAAAGTTTTGAAACAGAAATCAAATTCCTGCGAAAACCAGGAATGAATAACACATTGTTCAAATTTAAATAACTTTTATCTGTAAAATTAAAACTAGAAACTCCCACTGCTCTTGCTGAAATGACATCCTCTATCCCGACCCTCATGGTGTAGTCACCTTCAGCAAGGTCTCTCCATGAGTCAAGTAGCTGCAAAGAAGAACAAACATGGTTAGTGGCTCCAGAGTCAACAATCCAGGCAGATTTATAATCCTCCACTAATAGAGATTCGATAACGAGTAAATCATATTTACCTGTTTCCTTTTTCTCATTCAGCTCACTAAGGTATTTAGGATAATTTCTTGTCCAATGTCCGTTCTTGTTGCAGTGGAAATATTTTCTCTTGGGCTTGGCATCCTATGAGCCTTTCTTGTTCTTCTTCTTCATGGACTTTGCCTTAGACTTCCCACTGTTATTCTTCTTCATCTTTGCAGATTTAGAAGACTCGGCAACATTTGCCTCAGCATCGGACTTACGAGGATCCTCAAGCATTGACTTATACTAGGTGAGCTCATTAAGCAGTTGGGTCAAAGTAAAAATCAACTTGTTCATAACTGTAGGACACAGAAATGGACGACGTTGTTCTGGGCTCGCGGCCCGGTTGGGAGTACGGATTAGCCCGCGGGGGACTAAATCGGAGAATAAAATAGAGTCGCCACCCGGTGTGAATCGGGAAAATGATTTAAGACCGCACTCACCCCTCGCAAGGGAAGACCTCAAATCGTTGGGTTCGGAATAGTCTCTTACTTATGTCACTTGTAATGAACAGATTTATGCAATAATTTAACTAAGTCTACACAACATACATGTCCAAGAATAACCTAAATCTAGTTGGCATTCATAAAAAAATAAATCCTATGTCGAAGTTTGCATGCTTTAAAAGTAAGTTATCATAACGACAAACATACAATATCACACAAAAAGCATGCTGAATTATCAAACACGAAAACTAAATAACAACCTAAGCATAAGAAGATTAAACTCCTATTGTGAAAGAAAATACGTATAACATACATAAGGAAATAACGTACTAACGACCTAATCATGCTTAGGAAATAAATAACTTACTAACAACCTAATCATGCTCGAACACAAGGTTGGATGAATGAAAACATGTGTGTCTCTCAAGTGGTATGTGGCATTGTATCACGAGTGCAAACCGCAATACCGTCCATTCGGATTCGGCTACGAAATTTACGTTCGGGTTTCTATCTGATATATCGCAAGAGAAAACACATATTCCGTTCATCCGGAATTCACATAATGTAATCTCATGAATACGTTAAATTAATATATGGGAATAAACATGTGGCCAAAGAATTTGGCCGTTCTCAATGTAGGACCTCGCATACCCAGTTGGACGTATTCCACGTCAACCAAGCATGCCTTGTCCGGGACAACAAAATAAAATATAACAAAGGGTGCCCTCAAGTCTTACCTTTTTCGGGAGTGCGTTTCACGGTACCGGGAGGGTTATCGTTTCCACTATTTTAACCGGTCCGCTGTTTCTACTATTTTCACTGGTTCGCGATTTTCACTATTTCACTGGTTGGCAGTTTTCACTATTTTCTCTGATTCACTTGCTATTTTCGCTCGCTGTTTTCTCTATTTGAAGATGTTTTTCAGGCTGTCTTTGGATCATATTTCGGGGCTGTCTTGGGTTGATTGGGGGACTGTTTTTGTGGTGTTTGAAGGTGCTATTTTGGGATTGTTTTTTGCAGGTTTTTGGTTTGGTTTCACGTTGTTGCTAATTAGTGTTTATGTTTTGGTCAGGGGACTTTTGTCGCTCTTGTGTCTTTGTTAGCCTGTGCTTGGTCGGTGGTTAGAGGGACGTGTGGCAATGTGGTCTGTGTGTGCTGGCTGTTTACCGAGGGTTAGCTTTTGAGTGGTATGAGTTACTTTGTGATTATTTGGTGAGTGTTATGCCTTGAGTGCTATTCACGTGGTGAGCTGTGTGTGTATAATGTGTAAGTGGCGAGTGATAGTGTGCTGAGTGCCATGTCAATTCGTGAGCTGAGGAACGTGCAAGGCGTGATTAGGGTTCTCAGTGTGGGGGGCTTACGGCCTGTGTGCATGAGTGTAGGGTTTTATTAGTTTTAGGGTTTCGGCTGGTTGAAGGGCTGGGGTTTGGCGTGGCTGTGAAGGGCAGTGGCTGTTAGAGCCTAGGGTTTTGTTCGTGTCTCAAGCAGAAGGAAGGGTATGTGGTCTGAGTGTAAACTTTGAGAGAGTAGTGAGGGCCGTGAAAGTGGGGTGTGGCGGATTGGGCCAAGCTAGTCTCTTAGGAGACATCCGATAAAATTGGAACGATACAAAGAAGATTAGAATGGCCCCTGCGCAAGGATGACACGCACAAATCGAGAAATGGTCCAAATTTTTAAGTCCCCAAGGGGTGTGGCTTGGTGGTGTAGGGTTCAGGATCTCATATTGAGGTTCTGGGTTCGAATCCAAATGGTGCACTTCTTGTAAGAGCCTGGGACAGCCGGTGGTTTTACCTGCGCCGCGGCCCAGAATGAGTGATTTGGTGGCGGGGTTTCCATCGTTTCCAAAAAAAAAAAAAAAAAAAAAAAAGGATTGGGGCAAGCTGCGTGAAGGCTATGAAGGCTGGTCAGAAGGTTGCTGCTCAACGGCTTTAGTGTGAAGTCTAGGTCAGGGGGCTACTAGGGAAAGGATTGATGAAGATGGCTAGTGAGTGGCTTGATTAGCGGGTATGTTTATTGCGTGAGGCACGGAGAGGGGGTTGTTGATGCGTGAGGCAATGGAGGGGTTGTAGATGTGAGAGGCGAGGGGTTGTTTGGGTGTGTTGCTTGTTGATTCTGCGTGGAGAAGGGGACTGCGAGTGAGGACTGGTCTGATCATTTGTGGAGCGTTTAGGGACGTGGCTGTGTTGGTTTAAAGGGGTGTTTGAGAGAGAGGCTTGCTGTGTAGGGAGAGGAAAGAGGGTAGGTTTCACGTGGGTATCCGCCGAGTTCCGAGAGAAGTGAGGGCAGGGGGCTTTAGGGTTTTATTACTGCCTAATGCATGGGCTGCTTGCTGTCATCTTGTTTGTTGGTTTATGCTTTAGGGTTATTTCTTTGTTTGCCGAGAGTATTGGGAAGGGAGGAGAGAATATGAGTGTGGTTTATGGGTTATGGTATGGGTTGTTATGGGTGGTTTTCATTTTGTGTTTGTTTGTTTGTTTATTGTTTTGTTTTGTGAATGGGGTG
Source organism: Zanthoxylum bungeanum (assembly GCA_019454045.1). Classification (NCBI taxonomy): domain Eukaryota; kingdom Viridiplantae; phylum Streptophyta; class Magnoliopsida; order Sapindales; family Rutaceae; genus Zanthoxylum; species Zanthoxylum bungeanum. Next base: position 108,835 of record SKCR01009083.1, read on the forward strand.
TATGGGCGTGAGGTGTATGGGTTCATTTGATGTTTGTGTTTTGTTGTCTAGTGTTTGTTTGTGGGCGTGAGGGGTGGTTTATTGGGCGTGAGTTATGGGTGGTAGTTAGGGTTTTTGTGTTTTGTTGATATAATATTGATTTGTTGGTTAGTGTTTGGTCTTAGTTTATGTTTTCTTAAAGTTGAATTTGTGTGTGTTCACGTGGGGTGGGATCGTGCATGGTGTGAAGGTTTATTGTTTGCTTGTGATTTGTTTTTTTGTTTGTTTGTTTCTTATTATTTGTTTGTGTGGGTGTTTAGGGCGTGAGGCATGGAGGGTTTCATCATTTTGGTTGTTTTCACATGAGGTGCATGGGTTAATTTGGTGTTTGGTGAGAGGTGAAAATAGGTTTGGTTTGGGTCAGGGATAAATTTTAAAACTGAGATCGAAGGAGCAAACCCGAAGCTTAAACGAGCGAATTAGATCCACCAAAATGTCAATTCTTGACCCTTCCCTTCTGACGTCCGTTTCCTGCGACATCCGCAACTTAAAAGTGGTAGTGCCTCCGAACGAGGCTCATCATCGGGACTTACTGTTGTGTTCTTATAAGGTCCCAAGAATCATCAAAATCAAGCATAAAACGCATGAATACATCAAAGGATAATGGCGGAAACATATACTCACAATGATTGGATTTGATGCACCAAATAAAATCTTTCTCCTCCTTGTCTTTAAACATTCGGTCAAGGCTTCCAAGAGGAGAGGGTGGCTCGGTTTTGATGCTCCATTTGTCTTCAAGATTCGGCCATGGAAGACCACCATTGAAGCTCCAAGCTTCAAGCTCCAAAAACAAATCCAAGCTCATAAATTCGTTTCCCTATCACCATAATATAACCCATATGTGTGCTAGCACTATCTATCCTTCATGCTTCTCACGTCCAAGCCTAGATTGGAGAAGAAGAAATGAAGAAAATGGCTTGAAGCCGTGAACAAGAGAGAAGAGGAGAGTGGGTTTCCAAAAAAAAAACGTAAAAACCCTTAGCCTTGGAGAGAGAAGACCGAATTTCTAAAAGGGAGAGAGAGAAAAATTGTAATATATATTATTTATTTATTTTCCAAAAACAAATAAAATATATATACCAAACTTTTCCAAATACCAAAAAGTCAAAAGCAAAAGACAATCAATGCTTTTCACCTTTTACCCATCACTTTTACTATTCACATCAAGTCACTTTATCAAGTAACAACATGTCATGTCACATCACTCAAAGTGACAAGTGATTTGACGATTGATGCGACTAGCGATTTGACGCTTGATGTGACTTGCATGCCGCGCTCGAATTCGAAATGCGAATGCGCTCGCAATCACTCTCGGGCTCGGGCTTGTGTTTCACCGATGGTACGGGAAACAGCTTCGCTCTGGATAGACCCCGCGGAATCCCATTGGTAGTATGACTATGTGTCTATGGGAGTCTGCAATCAGGGTAGGTGTATTTAGTCTTAACCTGAGACTTGCACCGCTAATACATACGACAATCAATATACTTTAGTTGAGGTCGTCCAGGACTTTAACCGGTTCTGTATACGCCGATACTGGGTATATTGGGAATCGTAGTGTGTTGGGTGTGATGTCAAGACGGAAGTATCACTCCAGTCATAGTGGAGATGATGGTCACGTAGGATACGAAACTCGTTCTCTTAAATGCACGAGCTATCGGGATATTATGACTAGGTCATGTATATCCGATTATAGAGACTAGTTACCAGACATCCGATATGTGCTTCGTACGGGGCAGACACAATTCCAGCCCCAGGCCTTGCACGTGACTATCCGATACTAGACAGAAATACGCAATACTTCGGTATACTACGTTTGATATAGATCATATATTCCTGTAAGGATATTTCTAGAGAATTGGGTAGGCATGGCGCTTTGCTAGAAGCCAACCTTGTCTTGTGAATCGGTAAAATATAGTACGAGGTACTTACGTGTTCGGATAGTCTGACGACCGTATTTACTGCCAACATATCCGGAGATCTCATGGGTCGCTCCCCGAGGATTCACCGATGACGTATAACTCACACTTCAATTAATCTGGGATTAATTAGAAGAGAGAGAAAATTAATCTTGGATTAATTCGATGAGAGAGAAAATTAATCTGGGATTAATTACAGAGATATTTTATCTGGAATAAAATATCGTTTAAAGAGAGAGAACGATTAATTTGGAATTAATCGATAAAAAATATATTCGATATATTATGCGAAATTAGATTTCGACGCGGAATTGAAATTGGATTTTAATTCGGGCAAACGAATTAATTTAGAATTAATTCATTAGCGACGTGAATAGTGATTTCGCTAGGCGTAATCATTAATTACGACGCGACGGAAAATTCATTAATTTGGAATTAGCGAACCCGAGCCCGAGAGTGATTGCGAGCGCATTCACATTTCAATTCGAGCGCGACACGCGCAAGTCACATCAAGCGTCAAATCGCTAGTCGCATCAATTGTCAAATCACTTGTCACTTTGAGTGATGTGACATGACATGTTGTCCACTTTATTAAAGTGACTTGATGTAAATAGTGAAAGGTGATGGAAAAGCATTATTGCTTTTGCTTTTGACCTTTTGACTTTGCTTTTTGAAAGTAAAAATGTGGTAAATGCTTTTATTAATTTTGGAAATTATTAAAACCATTTACACTTTCTCTCTCTCCTTAAAACAAACACGAAAATTAGGGTTTCTTGATAGAGACAATTTCGTCTCTCTCTCTCTCTTGGTCTTGGACCGTTTTCTTCTTCAAATTTCTGGTTCTACCGAATCAAATGAGAAGCAAGAGAAATGGTTTTGTGGCAAAACAAAGTGCTAGCACACCTTGAGTCTTCCTAAGGTGATAGGGTACCGATTTTGTGAGCTTGGAATCTCAAAGCTTGGAGCTTTAATGGAGGTCTTCAATGGCCGAAAATTAGAGAATTTTCACAGCTCAAAACGTGCAGTCCAGCAGATCCATTGAGGCCAAAACCGAGCTCCAACAAGGAGGAAGAAATGACTTGTTCTTCCTAGCATCAAACCATTCAATGTGAGTATGTATTCCGCCTTACTCCTTGAAGTATTCATGCGTTTTTCTTGCTTGATTTCATGATTCTTGGGACCTAATTAGAAACCAACAATGGTATCTATGAGCTTTGATCAAGCATGAGAAAGTTAGGGTTAAAATTGGGTAAACTCAATTTGAGCATCAAATGGTTAAATTGTTTGATATAGTATGCTTGAATGAGGTTGAATTGATGTTGTGCATGATCAATTTCAAGAAATTTGGTTGGATCCATTTTTCCCCCAAATTTTGGGCATGGCAAATTGGGTAAAATCAATTGAAGCATGTTTTGTTGAATTAATTGATTAAGTATGCTTATATGTTGTTGAATTAATGATGATTGGATCAATTTGAAGAAATTGTGTTTGGAACAAATTTCCCCAATTTTTTATGTTGGCTTAAAGTGACAAATTTGGGTAAACTTGATTTTGAGCATATTTTGTGAAATGGGATGAATGAGAATGCTTAAAGTATGTTTAATTTAAGATTGATTGGATCAATTTGTTGAAATTGTGTTTGGAACAAATTTCCCCAAATTGCTTATATTGGCCGAATTTGAAGAGCCCTAATGTCTTGGCTAATTTTGTTTTTTTGATCATTGGATGACTTAAAACAATTGGGTAATGTTGTTTTGAAGTTCAATTGGATTGAATTTTGATTTGGAAAAATTTTCCCTTAAAAGTTGGCTTGGCCGAATTCAATTTATCATGAAATTCATTGTGTGATTTTTTGTTTTGATTCATTGGATGAATTGAATTGATTTGGGAAATGATGATTGTGGAATTCAATTGGATTGAAACCGAATCGGATTGGGAAAACCCTAATTGCCGAGACTTTAAGCATGTAATTGGGTTTGATTTTGATAAATTGTGTTGGACACTATTTAATGTAGAAATGCATGATTAAGTATGCTAATTGATGTTTTAGAAATATTATTTGGTGGTTAATTGTGTATTACACTTAGGTTAATTAATTATGGAATTTAGAATTTTTATAAGTTAATTAATTGGGCTTGTTTTGGAAATTGGGCCTTATAGGTTTAATTGGGCTTTTGGGCTTGGTTTTACCAAGTTAGGTTTAGGCCAATTTGGTTGGATCCAATTGGGCCTAAAACCGCATCCATAAAGTCCAATTATGACTTAATGGACCTTAATTATTTAATGGGCCTAATGGGCCAAAATTAATTTAAAGGCTTATGGGGTAACTCCCGGATTGGATTTTGGTTATTCGGTTTGACCCGAGTTGACCAAAAGTCCACGCCTTAAGAAATTAATTAAAAGCCCATTAGACTTTAATTAAATAAACATTAGATGTTTATCGGGCTTTGAGACCGTTATTATCGATTAAATTTGGAATTTAAATCGTAAAGGTTCGTTAATAAAAGTGTAATATTTAATTTGGAATTAAATAGTGAATTAGAATTAAATGCGTATTAAATTGGATTTAATTATGTAGTTTAATTTAATTCGAGAATTCGTACTTTGAGTACTTATTCGCAAAACGAGTTTGACTCGAGCAAAAATCAAATCGTTGTTTGAACATTGGATGATCACTAATTATGAGATTAATTAATTTGATTAGATTGATTGATAACATGCTTGTATGAATACATGGTTGCGATGCATGAATAATGTATATCGGATGGATATTAGTCGGGTGGGGCAATTTTGGAAATTGTGTAATAAATTTGATTTATTAATTGGACCTGCGTGTCCAGCCTTATCACCTATATACTCTTTGTATTCTCTTCTCACCTATTCCCCTCAATGTAAATGAGGTTTCTTTAGAAGTGTAGTGTAACGGGTAGAAGTAAATACATATGCTAGCTTTGGAAGAGAAAATGAGAGATTTGATCTAGGATCAATGTAAAGTATACATCCGCATATCATTATTATTTTATTTCATATGCGCTTTATTATGTGTTTAGAATGCATGTTTTAGGGTGTATGATGATGAGACCTTAACAAAGATAATAAATTGGTTGCCAATTTGCACGCGAAAAAACCCTCGTTCAATATTAAGCGTCTTTCCTTCCATTGAGTGATTCTCACTCAAGATCCGAGACGACATTGGTTTGTTGGCCAAAGTCAAGGCCTTTGTCTGTCGAAGATGTTTTTGAATCACGAAGGCTTTGTTCCATATCGGTGTCTTGTCCAAGTTGTGGTTTGTTGGCCAAAGTCAAGACCACTTCTTGTCCATCGACATTGATTACGAAGCTTTCCATGGTCAATGGGTCGCGCTTGACTGGGATCGCTAAGTTTGTTGTGCCAAAGCCAAGGCTTAGTTGATTCAGAGGAAAAAGGTTAGGTAATACATTGGATGTATTGGCATATATAAGATATATGTTTCGGCTTGGATGTCTCCCCTACCGGATCTAGGATTGGATGGGATCCAATTGATCTTAGAGATCTACCTAGTTAATTATCATACAATTTGTTGGCCAAAGTCAAGATTGTGTGATATTTAACGGGATCCTAGCCCACTAGGAAACACATTTCCCGAGTACTCGACAGAGGGTTAGAGGCTCGCCGAAAAATAGTGGGAGGCAAGAATTGAATTTGCAATACTACTCGTTCAATTACTCGCCATACGCGCTCATTCAAATTATTTCGTCGTTAGATTAAATGTTAGTTGGACTAATATTTAAATTGTTGTTTTAATTAACAGTTGGACTGTATTATAGTTGATTATATATAATTGGATTATATTAATCAATATATTTGAATTAATTGATTTCAATTTACAGTTGATTTTATAGTTGGACTATAGTAATCAATGTAATTGAGGTTAATTAATTTAGATTATATTTGATTATATAGTTGGACTACTGTAATCATTATAATAAATAGTACCACAAATCGTTGATTAAATAGTTGGACTATTAGAATCAAGATATAAAAATGAAAGATTAGTGTTTAAGACATAATCCTGGTGACAATGTATTTAGACGACTATAATTTTCAAATTGGGAATAAAGTTTCAGGATGGTCCTGGAAAATAACAAGTTTACTTTATTTGATAAAATAACATATTATGCCTAAGCCCGGAGTTAAGCAGCAATAGTAGAGCATAATCTTTGGAAGATCTTGTAATGATAACTTAAGTGCTTAATCCATTAAGCTTGTAGAGTAGACTCCTTAATTTCTGAATCAGAACCAAGGATTAGATCCTTAAAGTATGATAATGAAATTGAAGGATTTTCATAAATCTATACTTAGATTTTAAGAAGGCTTTGACTTCAAAAATGTTTGTCATAAATATGTTCACAACTAGTATTAAAATTAGATTTTAGATACTTAGTGTGGTACATAAATATGTAATGATGTTCAGAATCTGCTATGAGCAGGATACTGACTTCTATTGAGATTTATCTGCGAATTGGAAACGGGACGAAAGTCGCTGTTTTAACCGTAGATACCTGAATTTAGGAACTACCTTCGGGTTAGTACTTAAATTAAGGAACTATTATAATGTAACTAGTTTGACTAGATACATTATCTCTATATCAGTGTTTAACCCGCTGCGGGTGAACCTTTATATTCTAGAACACTAAAATTTTTTATTGTATAAAGATGATATTGAGATAAAAACATTAGATGTGGATAACAGAATTTGTATTTGAATATAAATATCTCAAATATATAACATGACAAATAAATAGCTCAAACTGATTTGATCAGTTAAAAAACTTAATTGTGGCATAGTTGTCAGGGACACTATTAAACAAGAATCGTATATCCGCACTTTTGAAGAGTGGGTACCAGGACTGATTTGATTCCATTCAAATAAAGTTCTACGAATCTAGTCTATTTGGGCAAAGTGCCTAAAACACTATTTACTTGGTTAACTTGGTAAAAGTGTAAATGCCACCGATCTGTTAGCCCTACTTACATAGTAAGCAAGTGGGCCCATGTCTAGCTAGGCTAGATATGGATATGAATATTTCGTGACCTGTACGGATGTGGCATCGCGATCGTATGGTTATGTGTTTCTTTTGAAGACACAAATCGAAAACTTTCACAGTTTCGACACGAAATAGACAAACAGATCAGCTAAAGTATTAAACCGTCCGTAAGGAAGACCGTAATGGAAAATACTTAAGCAATAAGTCTTCTCGTATACTTGAAAAGTAAAGTATTCTTTCAATAATGACTCCTCTCGGAACACGTTAGTTTGACGGTGTGTCCGAACGGATTAACCGAATTTTGTTAGACATGATAAGGTTTAATCAAGAGTCGCTCTGAGCTACCATTTACTCCTTCAACGGATAAGCTTTAAACAGTGCAAGAACTTATTTTGAATAAAAGTTCCATAATAATCTGTTTGACAGATATCATATTAGATATGAACGGGAAAGAAACCCGGGTTTCACATTCCTGAATATTTGGGTATGCCAGACATATGTTTGGATGATACCAAACTAAAACCCAAATAGGATAAGTGCCAATTGTAGGTCATCCTAGGGATACCATAAGTATTGTACTTATACACCTCACAAGAGAACAATTAGATTGTTGCTCACCACATTCGATTTCCTAAGAGGAATACTACCGATGATAGTGGTGTTGGGGAGGATAGTATAAGTAGAAATCAATCGGAGTAATAGAGTATAGATAGTTCAAGGCAACCGAAATCTTAATGGAACATAAATAGTTCATCAAGGATGAAACTATACACACTCTTCTTCACAATACACAGAACCGTAGTCGGATAGAGTCAGAAAACAACCTGGGGTATGGGTTTGATCTCGAGCCTCATAAAGATGTCTATCTTATTGAGGAATACCAACTGACTACGTATGAGGAAGTGTGATACAAGGTATCAACTCCCTAATTATGGCAAAGTGCCATGAATCCGAATTGGATTCCATGTATATCAACTATGTTTGGATACTAGTTGATGTACCGCAAGGCATTGTGCCTATTGGTACTATAAGTCTTCAAGGAAGACATACATGGATGGCAACATACCAACGTACTAAGCTAGGCTTGTAGCGAAAAGGTAGAGTTATCAACATTGTGTTGATTGCGACGAAACCTTTTACCTGTTGCCACGGTAAATCCGTTTGGATAATGCTTGCTGATGCTGCAGTTTCAATTCATGAAATGTGGCAGCTTAATGCAAAAACCGCTTTCCTTAACGGAAACCTTTCGGAGGATGTTTACAATATCCTGTCGGTTTTGTCGAACCATAACAAGCAAACTAGGTTTGTAGGTTATTCGATCGATCCATAGATGGATTGAAGCAAGCATTGAGTGCTTAGAATTATCATTTTGATGTAATCATAATGGTGTATGATTTAATTGAAAAACGAAAATAATTTTTGTGTATATAAGGAGGTTAGTGGGAGCGCACTGACAGTGAATGTCCTGAATGATGATGATATATCATTTCTTGGAAATGATATTCCCATAAAATAATCGGTGAAAGCTTGGCTTTCAGAATAACGACTATGAGTCGTAACAACGGTACAATAAAAACGTAGAAAAATGGTACAGTGAACTGGAATCTTCCAAGCAAGATACTGTTACCGAATAAACAACAAATACGGATTATTGTTGCAGCTGAGGCATCAATAGAAGTCTTCTGGGGTCGATAATATAATGGTTGGATTAGATATAGTTCTGTTAGCAGCTGAGCTAGGCGTCAGCACAGGCTAAAGAATTAATGGTCTCATCACGATCCAGATACATACTTCAATATTCATCTGATTCGTTCGGATCATACATCGTGGCGATGTGATGATTGAATAAATCGCATCAAGATGATATTCATACAAATCCGCTGACGAAAACCTTTTCTCAGCAGTTTCAGCCAACCGTACATAGTTCCGGTGTCAGAGACTCGAGTGACTGGCTATAGGCCAAGTGGGAGATTGTTGGACAATTATGACCCATAGCGTCACTATTTGTACATATCATAGTGTGTTGTTTGTACAAATTAACTATGTGACAAAGGAGATTGCACTCTTATCATTTGTGATTAGATCACCTAGATATATAAATGATGAGAGATCCCTATGATTTGTTCCTGGACAGAGAATGATATGAGACAGTATCAGTCCACGA